>JAVTVY010031773.1:0-118847 GCA_036873755.1 Hanleya hanleyi
AAGGGTATACTGTGGTGAGCTTCATCTCCCTAGCTCGAGGGGTAAGAAAAATATTTAGGGGGTGAGGGGGGGGGGGCGAAATGTTCCCCCATACCCGGACAGAACCCCAAAATCCCAGCCCAGATAGGTTTAAGGTGCAAGTGCCGTCAACGCATTCTTTTGAAATGTTTCAAGCAGGAGATCACTGAAACAAGGTATTCAGTATATCTCCATAGATCACCTGGTCCCATGCAGGTAGTAAAATTTTGTAATAAATACGGCATGCTAACATTATTCTAAATGCCATGATGATGTTGGAGTATTTTACTGATATTAAAATGGTGAGAACCATCCCCAGAAGACCAGATAATATTGGATTTCTTAAATACTCGATATCAAACTTCACAGTTGTAGGGAAATGTAGGGGTAGAATTTAACAAAATTGAATATTGACAACCAAAATTAGTTTTCCTCTTACCAGAATTTTTCAACTTGATGGATCGGAACTCTGTAATTTCTAATAGCGCATGGTCTCGAGGCAATAGCGCACGGTCTGTGAAGTAACCCATTTCTGCCAAACCTCCGTGTTGCATCCAATTAAATTAATACAAATGAGAAAGTCGAGTTGACATCTAATTGCAATAAGCGGCACCTGATGCGCCCATTTCCTCCACTAGTCCAATAGGGAACACACGATAGAACTGCATGAATCGTCTGCTCTATCTATTATGAAATTTTATCATTGAAAGGGATAAAGCAGGCGAAATTTAGTTTATTCCGTCGAGAATTATGCTTCTGATTTTTGATGGTATATGATCAAAAACATACTGAAAATATTCAATGAAATGGCGAGATTCTGCTGGTGGACGTTGCGTCCCCGATGCTTGTAATAAGTACAAACCATTGTGATTGTATTTGTGTGCTTGGTAAAATAAGAGCTTAGGCTTGAATCTTCGTCATAGTTTGGATGCCTAAATGCATATCATTATGCCCCCAGAGAGCCAAGCGTATCTTTTGTAGAAAATATGTCGATTTAGTTTTATTTGATAAGATGTATATATTTGCAGACTGGCGCTCAACCAGCCGTGAGTGGGACACAGCCCAGTTTGCGACAATATGGTATTCTGTTAAATGGTGTTGCTGTTGCGAATGTAACCAACGAAACATTGCATTTGTCAGATATCAGGTCTATATACAAATATCTACCTTGAAACTAGCCATCATGATAATTTCTATTAAATTGGTACAGACTTTATCAAATATATATATAACACTATGCCTTGTGCAGAATGCAATTTGCTTTCGATATATATCCCACTGGAGAAAATACTTCAACCATCTAATTGCTACTATCTGCCACAGGCTGAAAAACGTCCATGCGATATTAATTATAGCGGTGAACTAATCTGCTCACAAATACCAATCTCCTCTTTCAGGAATATAGCTCATCTTCCTCTTTTGGCTGGGATATGTGAGACGAATAATAATGATAAAATCCCTTTGAACCATACATTCGGAATGAACAAGCATGTAATTGTATTAGAATTTGATTAGCACGAGTGTACGTTCCAGTAACAATGGATGCTAACAATCCTACTGCGGTGCTCCTCATATGGACATGCGCCTGCCAATAACAACCACAGGAGATACCGATGACCTGGTATTCCTCGATGTGTCCACATTGAATCTCACCAGTAATTTCGTTCTAACAAATCTTTTGCGAGTGATATTCTGTATGCATTCTCTCGTTATATCCATTTTCTTCGCATAGGTTGGAGTTCATATGTACTGATAGTGATAATTAATTTGATATACATGTATTTAGTACATATAACTAATTCGAATGAAGTCATTCAGAAATAAACATTTATTTCTGCAAAAATTCAGTTTTTTTTAAAATCGCTTGAGACTAACTTGAATTATTGAACACGAGCTTCTTGTAGATTAGCCTGCTTTCTCAGTTGTGGAAGCATCAGAATTCATACAACAAAAGTTGTTAAGCTACTATGAATTCGGAAACGTAATCTATATATCTTTTATCTTTTATCTTCCGAATACCACTACTTTCGATTATTATCTACGTCCTTTCAATGCATCACTCGACTGGACCGAGAAGTATGCCGCCAACCAGTCACACTTGTGGTGGTCACGGCACATTTTCAAATGTCAATGAACTTTCGTTTTCCATCGTCCTCTGGTAATCTAATCTGTGTGAGCTGAGATATCGGTCACGTTGAAGAAAACGTTGCCAAAAATCACATAATTTTTCATTGTAGTATAGCTCTGTTACGAATTCGATACACGAATGAACACCGGCGACACAGACATTGACAAACAGACACTATTTCCATTTTTGGCAAAGTCGCTTTTTTGCAAATTTGACCTAAGGACCCTTATATCTCTAGCTTCCTTTTTTATCGACATTTTCTTTTAATAAGCATATGACTGCTATTCAAATTTTGACCTCTGTAACCGTTTATAAATGGGTCAATGACAATCCAGAATGAACTTGACCTAGAGGCCTTCATAGGACAACATTGTTTCAAAGATGAAATTACAACACATATAACATACCGACATACTGACAGAGCCACATGACTTCACAGTATAGTCTTCTGGTTAACCTATTCTAAAGCACAAACCAAGAATCTAACGATTCGTGATATGTGTTGTATCTCAGGTACGCTTGTATTGTACCTGTTCATGTAGCAACTTGGATGACATGACCACACGGCCCCTAGCACCGGCATAAGCGGTATTAGATACAAATCTAGAGAACTATGATGGAAATGCTCTGACAACTCGTATATTGGTAATTGGTGAGCTGCGTCGCTGTGACAACTCGTACACTGGGGATTGGTGAGCTGTATCGTCGTCAGATGAAAATTACGACATTTAACACAAAAGACTAGTCTGTAAGGCCCGATGTCTACCCAGCATCAACTTCCCACAATGCCAACATATATCAACGACCAAAAGGTCTGTACAGGGGGCGGGCCTCGGGGACGAAACGTCCACCAGCAGATTCTCGCCATATACAGGTAAAAATTACAACACAGAACTAGCACCTCCAATTGCTCCTTAGATATTCTGTCCTCCACGGAACTGTGAGTGGGATGGACATTTTGACCTCTATGGCGTTTAAAAATAGGTCAAGGTAAAGCTAGAGGCCCTCATGAGTCAGCACTGCACCAACGACCAAGGCTCTAGCCCTCTGTGTTCTTGAGATTTTGAGTTAAGAACAATACTGGACGGACAAACGAGAAGATGGACGTACGAACGAACAGCATTTCAATGTTTTCCTTCCACTTACGAGACGGGAGACAAAAATAATAGTTCCCTGATTGTTTAGAAATATGTTTTTTACAGCTGAGTGTTCATATCAGATAATAATTTGAAATCATCTTCGCAAAAATACCAAAGACATTATAATCATCAAAGGTTTGGTTAGCCGCCATTTTGTAAAGCGAGCAGCCATTTTTTGTTGTTGTAAAAACAACGCATTACCATTGCAGTGCGTATGGAAATCAAAGATGGCGGTCAAGATATTGGTCGACAAAAATATTACCAATGGAATTCTAGCTCAGGACGATATATTTTATTGAAAAATCATATAAATTCAAAGAATAACGTTCCACACTTTACTGGTAAGCATTGATAAGCATTATGAACTCAATGAGTGGTCCAGACTGAAATATAGATCATCATATTTTTACCAAGGCAAGCAGGAATTGCAGGTGATGAAGCTGCAGATCAGCTGGCCAAGGAAGCTGCCAATCTCCCTGGAGACACTACAACCTATTATTACGTGACGGCAAAGGAGATGGAATATCACCGACAGGGGATATAATGGCCATCAATTCAGACCCTGTGAAATACAATAAATATAAGCGTCAGATTCGACATTCAGTCCATGAAGAAGTTTCGCGTCCATAATGGAAACACCTGATTCACAGCGCCAAAACCCAAACTGGCATTAAAAGAAAACATATATAAACACAAGGTAATGCAAGAGAAAAACGGTCAACTGTTGCTGGCATCATTGAAAACTGCTGACCGCGTCTGTCTTGTAGGAAATTAGCCTAGTTTTATGATTTATCCTTTTAATTTGGTGCTAATGTTATTATATGAATTAGGTCTTTGAATGAGCGCGGAAATTCTTTAATGGAAGACGGCTGAATATTGAATGACGGACTAGGCGCTTGTATTTCAACGATGCGGACAAAACATCATGAAGTTCCTTTCCTCAAGTTTGTATCACAGATCTGTAACATATATTTCAAATAAATTTTGGTATTCTATATCAGGCATGTTTTGTTTGTGTCTTCATTTAAAATCCACGAAACACGTGGAGTCCAGACATTCGAAATAACGTTCGGCTTTCGTATCCAACGAATCATATGCAAAGCAAAGCCAAACATTATTGATACATTCATATAGTTTGGCATGAGTGAAGTCGCATCACAAGATGTCCTGGCTCAGCGGAAAGCCGAATCACAGATATCAAATTCCTTCCATGGCGAATACTCAAATGCCCCAAGTAGAGACAGAGAAGCCTGGCCCCCAACCCAACTACCCAACTCCATACAACCAATCGAGCAAAATACAGTAATACGGATGAAATATCATGCGAAAGTCATTAATGTTGTTCAACGCTCGAGATTCTGGTGTTTGCGCAGCAAGAGGAATTATTATGCTGTCTCAAAGGAAGTACGTGCGCGAGAGAATATAATGTCGAATGGCAACAAACATGGCTTCAGCAAGCTTTCAATTTAGGCGAAACTTTTATTTTAATAAATATTTTTCATAATTTGACTGTGCGTTCAGAATTTTTGACATCATATTGAATGAGTGAATAGGACTCTTGCATTTACCAGTTTTACCCCATGTTGAAGGTTTACTCCATCAGACGTCCACGATGCTCTTCCATTAACATCAGATGAGTTGTTTGAGCTGATCTGTCAGCATAGGGCCGTGTGGATACTTCATTGTCTCCACATGAACATCTGCAATAAAGGCGCGGCTGAGATACTAAGGCTACATCCCAGAATCCACCGAATTCTCGGGTCTGAATGTTAGATGTCGACGAATACTTTCCTGTAGAGTCATATGGTTGCTTTTTAGTCGCCAGACGTCGTCAATTTTTCCCACCTCTTGCATATCGCTCCAATTTATACTCGGCTTCAACAATTTTCTACTGTCGTTGCATTGCGGGTGTATATATCGATACTTAGTTCCTGAAACGAAAACCTGACGCCAACATTTCTGTGGATTAGGGGTATTGTGAAGAAAAAGAAAATCCGTGGTACCAAGAACTATCAGATAGAAATTACGATATGAGGAAAGCCCCTATACAGCCTCCTATCTCAATAATACCAATATTCAATCGATGATCGGAGAACAGAAATCAGAATAAATTCTCTCTATGTTTCCAAAGCCATAGCTCTATATACGACCGAGTATATACAGACAATTGATAGCTTCTCCGACAGTGAAGGATCTTCTCTACTCTGTTAGAACACAGCCATCCACATGATTAATCTTCTTCACTCGAAGGTTAAAATTCTCCTGGTGAAATATTGACCAGGTTTCCTAATGACTTTTGAAATTGAGGTGAAACATATTGAATTATTGATGATACAAATGGCTTTTGGAGTAGATTCCATGGGTAAAACCAACAGCTACTGGCAACTGATGTCCTCTTCCCACCTGGCTCTCATGTAATATGCATTGAAACGTACGGCGGAACGAAATCAGCAGTCGATAGCCTAAGGAATATGCATCCAGGTCTGCTCTACATGCGGTACTTAATCACTTGTCTCCGATTGCAACTTGTACTCTAAGACCTGGTTAGAGTAAAGATCGAGTTAGACGATGAACGTTGGTTAAGGATCTATATTCTATTATTCAAATAGAGAAGTTGTGGTTCAAAATAGTCTTCCGGTTTAATCTTATTAACCCTACCAGTCCCGAGGGGGCCATTATGGCCCTTCTACCAAACTCTCTTGTCTCCGGAACGCCACAAAAATGAAAGCTGACTCTCCGCGACTTTTCAGTATATCATCTTGGGGTCATTTGGAGCCTATTTGCATAACCCCCCGAGTAGAGGATCATGGCTAAATTCAAGATGGCGTCCATGTGGGGTACCTGAAAAGTGATATTTTTATCATTTTACTTCAAATTCCTGCTTTTCTTCGAGAAAGATTGGGCAAAATCTATTTTATTTCACATCAGACTATTATTTACTAATTTATCCAGCAGTTTTTGCAAAGAAAACACAAAAATACAAAACTCGAAAAATCGATTTTACATTTAAATTTTCTGGTAGAGCTTGACCCAAGGGTATAGTGTGGTAACCTTCATCCCCCTAGCTCGAGGAGTATTCAGATGGGGGGCCAAAATGGTCCCCAATACCCGGACAGGTCCCAAAAAGCCCAGGCCAGATAGGTTTAATGTGCATGTGCCGTCAACTCATTCTTTTGAAATGTTTCAAGCAAGAGATCACTGAAACAAGGTATTCAGATAATGCTCTCTGTCCATAGATCATCTTGTCCCATGCAGGTAGTAAAATTTTGTAATAAATACGGCATTCTAACATTATTCTAGATGTCATGATGATGTTGGAGTATTTTACTTATATTAAACTATCCCCCGAAGATCAGATAATGTTGGATTTCCTGAATACTCGATATCAAACTTCACAGTTGTAGGGAAATGTGGGGGGAGAATTTAACAAAATTGAATATTGACAACCAAAATTAGTTTTCCTCTTACCAGAATTTTTCAACTTGATTGATCGGAGCTCTGTAATTTCTGATAGCGCATGGTGTCGAGGCAATAGCGCATGTCTGTTTAGTAACCCATTCTGCCAAACCTCAGCGTTGCATCCAATTAAATCAATACAAATGAGAAAGCCGAGTTGACATCTAATTGCAATAAGCGGCACCTGATGCGCCCATTTCCTTCACTGGTCCAATAGGGAACACACGATAAAACTGCATGAATCGTCTGCTCTATCTATTATGAATTTTACCATTAAAAGGGATAAAGTAGGCGAAATTGGGTTTATTCCGCGGAGAGTTATGCTTTTGATTTTTGATGGTATGTGACCAAAGACATACTGAAAATATTCAATAAAATGGCGAGATTTTGCTGTTGGACGTTGCGTCCCTGTTGCTTGCAAACATGTACAAACCATTGTGATTGTAGTTCTGTGGTTGGCAAACATGATGGAATTTAGACATCACTGATACTCCACATGAAGTCCTCCCTCGGCACTTCACATTCAGACTAGAATACGGGGGATTCTAATGTATAGCCTTGGTATCTCAGTCGCGCTTTTATTGTAGATATTCATGTGCAAACTATGAAGTAACCACACGGCCCCTGGATCCGGTTCAAGCGGAATTAGATAAGCTAGCCCCGAAGCTGTGATGTCAGACGGTAATGGATGAGCATCCAGGGCGTCAGATGGACTAAACGCATCCACATGGGCTAAACATGGTAAATGCAAGAATACACCGAAAACTAACCTGTAATGCCCGACGTCGTGCGGTAAATTTCACACCAAGACGACAAAACTTACATATAATTGTCAAATGACATGTATAGAGGGTGGGCCTCGGGAATTAACAGTTCACCAGTAGAATTCTGTACAGATTATAAAATGGTGACCTATGTAAGGGACGGGAAACACGGAGTCTAGCGACTATAAGTTGCATTCTATTCTAACTCCCTCGTAAGGGTCCTTTCTTCTATCTAACGGTCACATAATTCAACATTTTCCATCAGCTGACTTGCTAGGGGCCGCGTGGTCATGCCATTCAAGCTGCCCACATGAAGGGCTACAGTAAAAGTGTGACTTCGATACAAATCATAATATGGATCAGTTTTGGTTCTTGCGATATTTTTGTATAAATATTCAGTCAGTATATTTGACAGTTGGATCATATGATTTCTTGGCGGTACGCCTGGCTCTTTTCAACCACCTTTGTAATGTTGCATATAATTGTTGTCTGTGTATGTGGAGATTCAGCTGGCGGACGTTTCGTCTCGAAGCTTGCCCTCTGTTCAAATCTTTGTGATTGTAGTTTTGTGATTGGAAATGTGGTGGAGAATGAAGCGCTTAGTCGGCGTCGGCCTTCCCAGATATGTGTTCTGACTAAAAACTTGCATTTTATTAGCACTCTCGTAAGGGTCGTTTCTTCTCTATAACGATCACAAGGTTCATCATACCGTTCACGCCTGTTCTAGGGCCGTGTGGTCACGCCTGTTCTAGGGCCGTGTGGTCACGCCACTCAAGATGTTCACATGAACAATAACAGTAAAAGCGTGACTGGGATGCAAATCATATTAGGGCTCAGTTTTGGTTCTTGTGACATTTTTAGAAATATGCAATCAATATATTTGCCTGATGAGTCACATGACATCTTGTTGATACGCCGGCTTCTTTTTCCATCACCCTTGTTATATTGTGCTTAATTGTTGCCCGTATACTGGTGGGCGTCTCGACCCGAGGATTGACCTCTGTATAAATCATGGCGATTGTAGTTTTTGTGAATGGTGTACGTGATGTAGAAAGAAGAGCTTGGTCGGCGTCGGGCCTCACAGATATATGTTCTGAATAAGAACTTGCATTCTATTAATACCCCCTCGTAAGGGGAATACCCCCTCGTAAGGGGAATACCCCCTCGTAAGGGGAATACCCCCTCGTAAGGGGAATACCCCCTCGTAAGGGGAATACCCCCTCGTAAGGGGAATACCCCCTCGTAAGGGGCGTTAACTTTCTTCTATCTTACGATCACATAGTTCATCATTTTCCATCAGATGATTTGATAGGGTTTTTACGTCATTACTCTTAAATATGTGTATCTAATACTACTCAAGCCGTTGATATGGTCCGTGTGTTCGTGCTATTCAGGATCTAATATACTATTTCATTGATAGTTTTTCCTAAATCAATCAAATAATTAATTAATTAATTATTTAGGTTGCGATTGCCTTTAATTTTGGGCACGACATACGAGTATATACGAGTTGAATAAAAATTGAAAAAATGCGCTTAACCGCCCAGTGTTTTGTGGAGGTTATACACAAGATATTTATTGGCCTAATGTCGAAAACAGCATGTTGAAGTAATACGCACAGTGAGTGAAGACAATATAGGAATAAAAAATAATCTGAAATTCGACGTTCATTTTACTGTTAGAAAAAGTGTTAAAATTCCCGGTATCAGTCCAATGATCATGATGTTTGACAAGAGATCTGAATTTATGTAGCCATAGTAAAGCAGAAAGTAGTGACAAAGCAACAAAGTTCTTTCCCTGCTAATCTGACGTTACTCCATGTCTCTGTCATCATGAGACTTTTTATGTGAAATCAGATATCAAGAACGAAAATTTTGTTGTTTTTTCACAGTTTTTCTTTCGATGCCTTCAATGGTTTCGTTCTGGTGTGTAAATAATACTTCCTTCATTGTCTAAAATTACACATTAACGATTTCCCGTCAAAACTCCCACTGGCGGCTATCGTGCAGAGACGGTTCTAACTGACAATATGTCAACTATTATTCCTACGAGTGGGGATAACACAATAATTGACGGCAAACCTTATCACAGAGCGAGGGACGATGTGCACCTAATACGCACTGCAGCACAAATGTTTAGCATTACGTTGTTTTATTTTTTACATGATTAAAGCTAATACTACAATTAGTAATTCCAGCTCGCATTTTGACGAGGATCGCGGGAACAGAATATTTCTGATGATCCCTGAATTTGCCATTTTAAATTTATCAATAATACTTCACATAGATATAGCATTATGTATACTTGGCGTAAAACCCATTCTGTGTGAGCATGCGCACTGCCGATTTTAAGCCTACATGTGCGAGACTGATTCAGGAACTAAATATCCACTTTCTTTTTACCTATTTTTCCAAATGGTTTTACATGTTGAACTAGAATGTAATTGAGGGAGGATGATAGCTCTATTACTGAAACATTTCTAATCTTTTATCAAGTTCATCAACCTGCATTAATGAAATGTCTATCGATAGTAACACATTCAATATCAATTATCATCATGTATAAATTCCAATTTATTATTGTCATATTATAATAACACTTTTTGCAGATGCACCCCCTCCCCCCAACAAACACATACACCGAAGTTGGTCACGACACGCCTTTCTCGATCGGAAGCATATGAAGCATTCAGCCTGTCTAAAGCTATTATCACTCTGATCTATACTAAGTAGCCTCTCGGTTTGCATATTCTGTATTGAATTACAAGCGTCTAATACGTCATCCATAATTCAGCCGTCGTCCATTAAAGAATATCCGCGTCCATAATCCAAAGACCTATTCCATATTCCATAGAACAGTATTAGCACCAAATTCAAAAAGACAATCATAGTATACATAAACATAGGCTAGTTTCTTGTCAACAATTTTCAATGATGCCGACAAGACATCATGATGTTCCAAAAATATAAAATCCGTATCGCTGATCAGTATTCTTAATCCATAATAATCGCCGTAAAGTCGTCATCTAGAGAATGATGTATCTCAGTCACGCTTTGATTGTGACTGTTCATATGAACACCACGAGGATCTTGAAGTACATGGGTTCATACGGCCCCTAGCCCCGAGTTAAGCGGAATTAGACACAAGTTACGAAACGTAACGCCATAGATCTTGCTCGTATTTTGCTATCAGCATGCGATATGTATCGCCAAATTTGAGAAACTTTTAGTGGAGGCGCTTGGTGGTGAAGCCCTGTTTTATAAGTTTCTGCAACAATGTTTTGTGACGTTGATCAAAATCGTCATATCTGTAACAGGAGTCCGTTTCCGTCTCATGTGAAAGTAATGCTTTTATAGTCACATTGAGTTCAAGGTCGTGGTCAATGTACATGGCGCCAAGTAAAGAAGTTGTGTCTTGATTCTCCGCTTGTTCTTGTCCGTTATATTCAATAGCTAAGGGCATATTGAAGCATGGTGTCAGAAGTGCGGATCGATGTTGATGGTTTGGACAGACTTTAGAGACATTCTTCATAAAAAAAAAAATTCGCAAGTTCTACGTGAAAGTGGAGGCGACACACAAACACGCGGTCGTCTCATGTTGAAGACAAAGGACCAGCATGGACTCGAAAGCAGCTAAGTTCTGTTTATTTTACAAGCTATTACATTGACCTTTATCGTTACCAACCAGCACAGATTGATGTTGTGTGGCCCAGAGTGATAAACTGAGATAAGCTCTGGTCTGTTTACAAAACTGGGAAAACTTTGATATACACTGTAAAAATATTGAGTGACAATTGAGAGTGAACACTAATATTCTCACCCAGTTCTAAAGACAAATACATACAGTGGTGATTGGAAGTGTGCAGAAACTATTTCTGGAATATTCTGTGGCATTTGATAAAATTACATACACTGCAAAAAAGTGTGTTGAAATATAAACACAGACTATGAATCAACGTGATTTTCGAAATTGAACATTCGGGACACGTCACTACCTTCACTAAATGTGCAGAAACTAATTCTGAAATATTCAGTGACATTTGCTAAAATTAGATACACTGCAAAAAACTGTGTGTTGAAATATAAACGCAGACGATAAATCAACGTGATTTTCGAAATTGAACATTCGGGACACGTCATCACTACCTCTACTGAATGTGTTGAAGAGGAATAAACGTGTGTTGAGGACTACACTGTAAACAAAAGTGTTTCCATCTAAACGAATCAACTCGATAACACAGCATATTCACTATGGGAGAACCAGTTGCAGCACCACCACAAATTCTTCCGCTGTCAATTGTGAAACCGCCAGACAGGCTTGATATGAACACAAAAAACATGTCCCAAGTGTGGAAGAAATGGAAAGAGGAATTTGTGCTGTACACAGAACTCGCCATGGCTGATAGGGAAGAAACAATCAAAATCAAAATGCTTCTCTATCTTATCGGTAATCAAGGTAGAGAGATTTACGAAACGCTACAATTTGATTCCGAACTCGCAGATAGGACGCTGGCGGAAGTGATAGAGGCGTTTGACGGACACTGTGATCCCCGTAAGAATGAAACGGTGGAAAGATACAGATTTTTCACCAGAAGTCAAGAATCTGGGGAAAGCATTGACAAGTATGCAACAGAATTGAAAATTCTGGCAGCAACATGCAATTTCGAACAGCTTCAAAACTCGCTAATTCGCGACCGAATTGTATGTGGGATTCGCGATGCGTCTCTTCGTGAACGTCTATTACGAGAAAACCAGCTAACGCTAGAGAAATGCATGCACATCTGTCGTGCCTCTGAAATCTCAAAGGAACAGGTTAAAACTCTAGAAAGTCCTGCAGTACATGCTGTAAAGCAGAAACAGTATGCCAGCAGAGATAGGGCACAAACTAGAGGAAAAAACAGATATAGGAAGCCAGCTTACAACGATAGGAAGCCAGCTGGAGCTTACAACGATAGAAAGCCAACTGGGGCTTACAACGCTGTGAAAACCGGACAATGTAGATATTGTGGCCGGAAACACGAGTTCAAACGCGACAAATGTCCAGCATTCGGACAAATGTGTCGAAAGTGTAACACACAGAACCATTTTGAGAAGATGTGTGTTGCCAACACAACGCAGCGCAGAGTACATCACCTGGATAATAATGACTGGAGTGATGACGACGACGAAGATGATTTTTTTGAAATAAAATCGCTAGAGTTAACTACAGACTGGCAACACATCAATCAGGTCACGGGTAAAGATTACCCCAAGCAGATCTACGCGACAATGTTGGTAGACGGTCGACCTATCAAATTCCAGATTGATTCAGGTGCGACGTGCAATATTATTCCAGCTAAGGATCTTGGTAACCTGGAAAATTACAACATGATGGGAACAGATCAAGTGTTATCCACAACAAGACAACATTGAAACCGTTGGGCCGCTGCAAAGTCAAGATGACTAATCCGAAGGACAACAAACGATACCGCGCGGAGTTCGTTGTTTTGGATCAAGCAAACTGCGTGCCAATACTTGGCAGCAGAGCCGTGCAGCAGATGGATTTGATCAAGATCCAATACCAGAACATTATGACTGTAGAGAAAAAACATGTTGTCGAGAAACCTTTGACAGCTGATCAGCTAGCAACAGAGTTTGCCGACGTCTTTGAAGGAACTCGTCTACTGGAGGGGAAATACCATTTGAAGCTAGACCCCACGGTAACGCCAGTGGTACACCCTCCAAGGAAAGTCCCAATAGCAATAAAAGGGAAACTTCAAGAAGAGCTGCAGCGATTAACTGAAATGAACATAATCGCGCCTGTCACAACACCTACACCATGGGTCTCGAGCTTGGTCACCGTGCTCAAGCCAAACAAAATGAGGATATGTATCGACCCGAAGGATTTGAATAGGGCTATCCTCCGGAGCCACTACCCATTGCCAACCATAGAGGAAATTCTACCAGAACTTCATGAAGCCAAAGTGTTTAGTGTGTTGGATGCACGTAATGGGTTCTGGCATGTGGAGCTTGACGAGAAAAGCTCCTATCTGACTACATTCAATACACCATTTGGACGATACAGATGGCGCCGTATGCCGTTTGGGATATCTTCTGCCCCAGAGGAATTTCAACGTCGTCAAGATCAAGCTCTCGAGGGCCTTGATGGCGTCAAGAGCATCGCCGATGACATTCTGGTATTTGGTGTCGGCGAAACCGTTGAAGAAGCAACGCGGGATCATGATCGAAAATTACGCGCTCTACTGCAGAGATGTAGAGACCGTAAACTCAAGATCAACCGGGACAAGATCAAGTTACGATTATCCCAGGTACCGTTCATTGGTCATCTCATCACGGCAGATGGACTGAAACCAGATCCAGAAAAGGTGAGGGCTGTGCAAGACATGCCCACACCAAATGATGTTCCAGCCGTGCAGAGACTGCTAGGAGTCGTCAATTACCTCAGCAAATTTCTGCCACAGCTCAGTGACGTCTGTGAATCGCTTAGAAAACTCACTGTCAAGGATACAGCGTGGCACTGGGAGGAACATCATGATGAAGCTATCCAGTCTGTGAAGAGACTGATTACAGAAGCCACAGTGCTGAAGTATTATAATTCTTCCATGGAACTCACCATACAGTGCGACGCATCAGAAGCAGGTTTGGGTGCAGCACTGATGCAGCAAGGTCAACCCATAGCATACGCGAGTCGCGCATTGACAGACACCGAAACCCGATATGCTCAAATTGAGAAAGAGTTACTCGCGGTGGTTTTCGGAATGGAGAGGTTTCACCAGTATACGTATGACAGACCAGTGACCGTCCAGTCTGACCACAAACCTCTCGAAGTGATAGTCAAGAAACCACTCCACCTTGCACCAAAGAGACCTCCAGGTGTACGATATCAACCTGGTGTATTGCCCCGGAAAGAGCATGTACCTGGCAGATACACTTAGCAGAGCACCACTACTACACCCTCCCAGCCGATTGGCAGCTGAAGTTGAGGCTGTGAATATGGTGCAGTATCTGCCGATATCCGAGCCACGTCTCCGAGACATACAACAACATACGAAGGCAGACAAAGCCCTCCAAGCACTGAAACGCGTCATTCAGTCAGGATGGCCCCAAGACAAGACAACGCTTCCAGGAGAGGTGTTCCCATATTTTCACGTTCGCGACGAGCTCAGTGTCCAAAACGGAATCATTTTCAAAGGCGAACGCGCCGTCATTCCAAAGAGTCTCCGCAAAGACATGCTACAGAGGATATATTCCTCCCACATTGGCGTTGAAGGCTGCTGCCGTAGAGCCCGCGAATGTGTCTACTGGCCTAGAATGAACGGCGAGGTCAAGGATACCGTGGACAAGTGTGAAACATGTAAAACGTTCCAGTGCCAACAACAGAAAGAGACTCTGTTACCACATGACGTCCCCAATCGTCCTTGGGCAAAAATTGGCACGGACCTGTTCACGCTACATGACAAGGACTATCTGATAACAGTCGACTATTTCTCCAACTTTTGGGAAGTGGATTATCTCAAAGAGACATCATCGAAAACTGTTATACACAAACTCAAAAGTCAGTTTGCCAGATACGGCATCCCAGATACATGTATCTCGGACAACGGACCGCAATACACGTCGGACGACTTCAAAGCGTTTGCCAAAGAATGGGACTTTGAACATTTGACGTCGTCTCCGGGATACCCACAGAGCAATGGCAAGGTCGAGGAAGCAGTATCGACAGCCAAGCGACTGATGAAGAAATCCAAAAGAGCAGAGACTGATCCTTACTTAGCTATTCTCGACTTCAGGAACACGCCAACACAAGGCATGGATTCCAGCCCAGCTCAACGCCTAATGAGTCGCCGGACAAAATCCCTGCTACCGATGAGTGGAAAACTTCTCCAACCGAAAGTTGTTGAGGATGTACGTCAGAAACTGAAAGAAAACAAGAGAAGGCAGGCGTACTACTACAACAGGGGAGCAAAAGATCTTCCACCGTTACAGGAAGGTGATACCGTGAGGATTCAACCAATTCGTCAGTACGACAAACACTGGCAAAAAGCCCAAGTTCTCCGACAAAACGGTCAGCGCTCGTATGATGTCATTACAGAAGACAACAGAAGCTTCAGGCGCAACCGAAGGCACCTTCGAAGTAGTCAAGAGAACTACCAACCGCGCGTGTCCGCCGATACTGAAGTATCGCCACCGCGTCAACCTCGTCGTCCGGGTCCGCGAGAGACTGAACAACCATCACCACCCGCAGCCATTAGTGAAACTGTCCAGCCATCTACTCGTCCGTGGAGCCGAATTCCGACCCCTATCAGAACTACTAGATCAGGGAGAGAAGTCCGACAGCCAAAGCGCTTCCAGGACTTTGTGTAAACGATAAATGATGAAACTACCAACCCAGTCTATCGGACATTAATCAATAATATTCATCAAGGTTGGTCATCGTTCACTCTATGGTAGTCAAGCCTGGAAGAGACAATAATAACAAACAAGTTAGTTTAGTTTAGAAGTGTTTATTAGTGAAAGCCGCATAATTAGTTTTGATTAATGTTTAAAGAGTTCTTGTTTGTTCGCGTTAAAGGTATCACAGAGATATTGCAAAGACTGTTCATTTGATTAACAATCGTACCAGACTGAATCCAGTCATGAAACTATTTGGACTCTAAAATGAACACCCAAAGACTCTAGTCATAAAGTACGTTCCAGAGAGGCTAGTCATCTAGTTATGAGATCTTGTTTAAATTTTATAAAAGAAGAAAGATGTAACATGAGTCCGTTTCCGTCTCATGTGAAAGTAATGCTTTCATAGTCACATTGAGTTCAAGGTCGTAGTCAATATACATGGCGCCAAGTAAAGAAGTTGTGTCTTGATTCTCCGCTTGTTCTAGTCCGTTATATTCAATAGCTAAGGGAATATTGAAGCAAGAGGTACGGATCAGTGATATTCAACATCCTTTAAGGGAGGTGTTGACGAACACCCCTTCATGGGCAGTGTTATTGGGCACCCCAACAGATTACTGGGAGGTGTCACTGAACATTGGGGTGTTATAATGGGCACCCCAAATGCCCATTTCAGCTTGAGGTCTTATCCCGAAACCTCTATGATAGGTGTTGGTGAACACTCAAAACTACAATAGCAAGTACGGGGGTGTTATGTGACACGCTGCACAGGAAAGAGTTGATGTTTTTAAATAAAACATTAACCGACTAATCCTTTTGATCACAGATCTGATCAAGCATGAACCATGATCCCCAAATCAATCATGTGGTCTGAACATCAAACGCCCATATTTAAGAACGTAACAGTTGCATGAGCTATAGTTGAAAACCCCCAAATGCCATGATCCCTAAATTTCAAGCAGTAATCGAGTACCCCAAATTTGGAACATGTGCCATGATCCATACATGACAAGCAATATTTGACATCGACCAAACGTCAAGAATGTGCCAAGATGTCTAAATGACAAGCAATAATTGAGAATTTCAAATGTTGAGCATGCGCCATAATCTCTAAATGTCATGCCATAGTTGAGAGAATCTCCAAATGTCTAGCATGCGCCATGATCCCTAAATGTCAAGCCATATCTCAGAACCTCCAAATGATCCCTACATGTGCAGCAATAGTTGAGAACCCCAAATGTTGAACATGTGCCATGATCCCTAAATGTCCAGCAATAGTGGAGAACCCCAAATGTTGAACATGTGCCATGATCCCTAAATGTCCAGCAATAGTGGAGAACCCCAAATGTTGAACATGCGCCATATGCAACAGACTTAACCTAATACGTGAATGTGGAGTTTTAGTACCATTTTGCAGTGATCATGCTCCGACCTACGCCATCTTAAATTCGCGAATCCCCAAGCAAAACTCGTACCAACGCCAAATATGGAATTATGACCAGGCCGATTGGGACAAATTTAGAAATATCCTAGCAAACTCAAACTGGGACGATCTAAATGATAATAACGATGTGAATATATGGTGCCAGTGTATTACTCACAATCTAACAGTGGCAGCTACAACTTCCATCCCACAGAAGAACATTATCATAAATCCCAACGATAAACCATGGATATCAAATAAAATTAAACACGAAATGAGAATTCGAGATAAACTTTTTAAAAAATCTAGGAGAACTAATCTTGAAGTTGATATTCTCAAATTTAAAAGTCAGAGAAATCATGTAAATTTGTTAATTAATACCGCCAAAATCGATCTGAAGTCAAAAACAGCCAAACAAATTCAATCCGGTAAGTATGGTTCCAAAGATTGGTGGAAGCTAAGCAAGTCCTTTCTGAAAAATAGTAACTCCAACCTCAATGATATACCGCCTTTAAAAAAGAGATGATGATCCTTTTGCTTATGAGAGCTGCGAAAAGGCTGAAATTTTAAACACATATTTTTCTAACATCACCATAATTGACGATTCTTCAGCGGTGTTGCCTCCATTGTCAATGTTTACCGATAAAACACTAGATAACATTTTTGTTACCACTAGTGACATATATGACGTACTTTCTAACCTGGACACATCCAAAGCCATTGGACCTGACAAAATAAGTCCCAGATGTCTTCACGAATCTAGGCATGTTCTATCAGCAATTCTGGCTCGCTTTTTCAATCACTCTTTGAAAACGGCATCATTCCCGTCGGCATGGAAAGTAGCCAATATAACACCATTGTTCAAGAAAGGCGACTGCCATTTAGCGGCCAATTATCGTCCAATATCGCTTCTAAGTTGTTTGAGTAAAGTTATGGAAAGAGTTGTGTTTAAGTATCTGTATAATTACGTTAGACATGATATAACGTCACATCAATCGGTCTTCCTTCCAAATAATTCAACCATAACACAATTACTCGATTTACATTTTCATATAATGAAGGCGCTAGACGAACAAAAAGAAATACTGTTTTTATTTTTCGACATATCTAAGGCTTTTGATCGTGTGTGGCATCGGGGCTTACTGTTTAAGTTACAACAATATGGCATCTCTGGCAACCTTCTGAAATGGTTTGTAAGTTATTTGAAAAATCGTTGCCAGCGGGTAGTATTGCAGGGTAAGGAATCTACGATACTAAGACTTCACGCAGGAGTACCACAAGGCTCTGTCCTTGGTCCGCTTCTCTTTCTGTTATTTATCAATGATCTTCCCAGTAATATTTTGAATAATATTCGATTGTTTGCCGACGATACCTGTCTATACATCATCTCTGATACCTTAACCCACCAGACTGTCTCAATCTACCATGACCTGGACCTGATATCTAACTGGGCGAGAACATGGCTTGTCGATTTTAATGCAACAAAAACTGTCGCCGTTTTAGCTTCTCTGCGTCGTGAACCATCGTCTTTTCCTATCGCTTTTGAAAATAAAACCATCACCCTGTCTTCGAATCATAAACATCTTGGAGTTACGTTCAACAATAAAGGAAAATGGAACGACCATGTCGAAGATCTTGTTATCAAAGCACAGCAAAAGTTATCGATCTTTAAAGGGCTGAAATACATTTTAGACAGAAAAACACTCGAAATAATGTACAAAAGTTTCATCAGACCTAGCTTAGAATATGCCGACGTGGTCTGGGACAATTTGTCACAAAATGAACTTGATCGGCTGGAGAATATCCAAAAAGAGGCACTGAGAACTATTACTGGTTTGACAAGAAGTGTTAGACTTGAAGCACTTTATACTGAGGCAGGCTTTGAAAAACTATTTCAAAGGCGTTATATTCACAGGCTGATTATGTTTTACCGAATATCTAATGGCATGACTACTTCTTCTCTCGAGGATAATCTTCCTATTGCTACTAATGTGCGAAACCCTTATAGCTTACGCAATCCAACCCAGTTTACATCGTACAGATGTCGTACTGAAGTCTTTCGTAGATCTTTCTTCCCTTCTTCTGTGCGTGACTGGAATACCCTCCCGGAATCTGTTAGAAACTGTCCTTCGTTAGTTGCTTTTAAACGTCATTTACAGAACATATGGCCAATCTCGAAGCCACCGCCTTGGTTTTACGCATGCAGTCGAAAAGAAAATACTCTGTCGTCTGCGAAATGGTTGTAGTAACCTAAAACGACATATGTTCAACAACTTTATTTCACAAACGTCTCAGTGCAACTGTGGATACGCTGATGAAACTGTTGACCACTACTTATTTCACTGTCCCCTATTTAGAAATCAAAGAGTTGTCCTTCTGAAAAATATTAATAGAATCTATGGTACCGATCTGATGCCATCAACCCAGGCATTGCTATTTGGAAACGATGAAAAAAGTACAAAATTAAACATTGAAGCTCAGATATGTGTAGGTGAGTTTGTCAAAACGACAAAACGATTTGAATAAGAATATAATTATACACATAGCTAACAACAAAGAAAAAGTAACTACCCCTAGCAAATCCTAAGCGACTGATATTAGCATAATAACGACATACATATCTCTAGTCGTAGACGCGCATATGGTCATCCCGAGCACTCCCCCTCCCCCCTCCACCAATTACCTGAATTATTTTTCAATATTGTTCTCTCCGGCCGTCACATGTTGTATTCAATATGTATGTAAGATTGTAATGAATGCTGTGTATTTCAAATTATGTAAAAGTGGGAGACGCAGTGATAAGTTATCTTAATGCGTTCCTACAATGCAAAAAATGCAATAAAGCATCATATAAACCAATAGTTGAGAACCCCAAATGTTGAACATGTGCCATGATCTATAAATATCCAGCAATAGTTGAGAACCCCAAATGTTGAACATGTGCCATGATCCCTAAATGTCCAGCAATAGTTGAGAACCCCAAATGTTGAACATGTGCCATGATCTATAAATATCCAGCAATAGTTGAGAACCCCAAATGTTGAACATGTGCCATGATCCCTAAATGTCCAGCAATAGTTGAGAACCCCAAATGTTGAACATGTGCCATGATCTCTAAATGTCCAACAATAGTTGAGAACCCCAAATGTTGAACATGTGCCATAATCTATAAATATCCAGCAATAGTTGAGAACCCCAAATGTTGAACATGTGCCATCATCCCTAAATATCCAGCAATAGTTGAGAATCCCAAATGTTGAACATGTGCCATGATCCCTAAATGTCCAGCAATAGTTGAGAATCCCAAATGTTGAACATGTGCCATGATCCCTAAATGTCCAGCAATGGTTGAGAACCCCAAATGCTGAACATGCGCCATGATCTCTAAATTTCCAGCAATAGTTGAGAACCCCAAATGTTGAACATGTGCCATGATCCCTAAATGTCCAGCAATGGTTGAGAACCCCAAATGTTGAACATGTGCCATGATCTATAAATATCCAGCAATAGTTGATAACCCCAAATATTGAACATGCGCTATGATCCCTAAATGTCCAGCAATAGTTGAGAACCTCAAATGTTGAACATGTGCCATGATCCCTAAATGTCCAGCAATAGTTGAGAACCCCAAATGTTGAACATGTGCCATGATCCCTAAATGTCCAGCAATAGTGGAGAACCCCAAATGTTGAACATGCGCCATATGCAACAGACTTAACCTAATACGTGAATGTGGAGTTTTAGTACCATTTTGCAGTGATCATGCTCCGACCTACACCATCTTCAATTCGCGAATCCCCAAGCAAAACTCGTACCAACGCCAAATATGGAATTATGACCAGGCCGATTGGGACAAATTTAGAAATATCCTAGCAAACTCAAACTGGGACGATCTAAATGATAATAACGATGTGAATATATGGTGCCAGTGTATTACTCACAATCTAACAGTGGCAGCTACAACTTCCATACCACAGAAGAACATTATCATAAATCCCAACGATAAACCATGGATATCAAATAAAATTAAACACGAAATGAGAATTCGAGATAAACTTTTTAAAAAATCTAGGAGAACTAATCTTGAAGTTGATATTCTCAAATTTAAAAGTCAGAGAAATCATGTAAATTTGTTAATTAATACCGCCAAAATCGATCTGAAGTCAAAAACAGCCAAACAAATTCAATCCGGTAAGTATGGTTCCAAAGATTGGTGGAAGCTAAGCAAGTCCTTTCTGAAAAATAGTAACTCCAACCTCAATGATATACCGCCTTTAAAAAAGAGATGATGATCCTTTTGCTTATGAGAGCTGCGAAAAGGCTGAAATTTTAAACACATATTTTTCTAACATCACCATAATTGACGATTCTTCAGCGGTGTTGCCTCCATTGTCAATGTTTACCGATAAAACACTAGATAACATTTTTGTTACCACTAGTGACATATATGACGTACTTTCTAACCTGGACACATCCAAAGCCATTGGACCTGACAAAATAAGTCCCAGATGTCTTCACGAATCTAGGCATGTTCTATCAGCAATTCTGGCTCGCTTTTTCAATCACTCTTTGAAAACGGCATCATTCCCGTCGGCATGGAAAGTAGCCAATATAACACCATTGTTCAAGAAAGGCGACTGCCATTTAGCGGCCAATTATCGTCCAATATCGCTTCTAAGTTGTTTGAGTAAAGTTATGGAAAGAGTTGTGTTTAAGTATCTGTATAATTACGTTAGACATGATATAACGTCACATCAATCGGTCTTCCTTCCAAATAATTCAACCATAACACAATTACTCGATTTACATTTTCATATAATGAAGGCGCTAGACGAACAAAAAGAAATACTGTTTTTATTTTTCGACATATCTAAGGCTTTTGATCGTGTGTGGCATCGGGGCTTACTGTTTAAGTTACAACAATATGGCATCTCTGGCAACCTTCTGAAATGGTTTGTAAGTTATTTGAAAAATCGTTGCCAGCGGGTAGTATTGCAGGGTAAGGAATCTACGATACTAAGACTTCACGCAGGAGTACCACAAGGCTCTGTCCTTGGTCCGCTTCTCTTTCTGTTATTTATCAATGATCTTCCCAGTAATATTTTGAATAATATTCGATTGTTTGCCGACGATACCTGTCTATACATCATCTCTGATACCTTAACCCACCAGACTGTCTCAATCTACCATGACCTGGACCTGATATCTAACTGGGCGAGAACATAGCTTGTCGATTTTAATGCAACAAAAACTGTCGCCGTTTTAGCTTCTCTGCGTCGTGAACCATCGTCTTTTCCTATCGCTTTTGAAAATAAAACCATCACCCTGTCTTCGAATCATAAACATCTTGGAGTTACGTTCAACAATAAAGGAAAATGGAACGACCATGTCGAAGATCTTGTTATCAAAGCACAGCAAAACTTATCGATCTTTAAAAGGCTGAAATACATTTTAGACAGAAAAACACTCGAAATAATGTACAAAAGTTTCATCAGACCTAGCTTAGAATATGCCGACGTGGTCTGGGACAATTTGTCACAAAATGAACTTGATCGGCTGGAGCATATCCAAAAAGAGGCACGGAGAACTATTACTGGTTTGACAAGAAGTGTTAGACTTGAAGCACTTTATACTGAGGCAGGCTTTGAAAAATTATTTCAAAGGCGTCATATTCACAGGCTGATTATGTTTTACCGAATATCTAATGGCATGACTACTTCTTCTCTCGAGGATAATCTTCCTATTGCTACTAATGTGCGAAACTCTTATAGCTTACGCAATCCAACCCAGTCTACATCGTACAGATGTCGTACTGAAGTCTTTCGTAGATCTTTCTTCCCTTCTTCTGTGCGTGACTGGAATACCCTCCCGGAATCTGTTA
Source organism: Hanleya hanleyi (assembly GCA_036873755.1). Taxonomy (NCBI): domain Eukaryota; kingdom Metazoa; phylum Mollusca; class Polyplacophora; order Lepidopleurida; family Hanleyidae; genus Hanleya; species Hanleya hanleyi. The sequence continues at coordinate 23,200 of JAVTVY010031773.1, forward strand.
GAAACTGTCCTTCGTTAGTTGCTTTTAAACGTCATTTACAGAACATATGGCCAATCTCGAAGCCACCGCCTTGGTTTTACGCATGCAGTCGAACAGAAAATGTTATACTCTGTCGTCTGCGAAATGGTTGTAGCAACCTAAAACGACATATGTTCAACAACTTTATTTCACAAACGTCTCAGTGCAACTGTGGATATGCTGATGAAACTGTTGACCACTACTTATTTCACTGCCCCCTATTTAGAAATCAAAGAGTTGTCCTTCTGGAAAATATTAATAGAATCTGTGGTACCGATCTGATGCCATCAACCCAGGCATTGCTATTTGGAAACGATGAAAAAATTACAAAATTAAACATTGAAGCTCAGATATGTTTAGATGAGTTTGTCAAAACGACAAAACGATTTGAATAAGAATATAATTATACACATAGCTAACAACAAAGAAAAATTAACTACCCCTAGCAAATCCTAAGCGACCGATATTAGCATAATAACGACATACATATCTCTCGTCGTAGACGCGCATATGGTCATCCCGAGCACCCCCCCCTCCCCCCCTCCACCAATTACCTGAATTATTTTTCAATATTGTTCTCTCCGGCCGTCACATGTTGTATTCAATATGTATGCAAGATTGTAATAAATGCTGTGTATTTCAAATTATGTAAAAGTGGGAGACGCAGTAATAAGTTATCTTAATGCGCTCCTACAATGCACAAAATGTAATAAAGCATCATATAAACCAACATGAAGATGTCTGAGAGCGGGTGCATTTATTTGTTGTCGATGTACTCGGGTGCGGTTACGAAGTGTATCACCCGTTTCTCCTATATAGATGCTCGTGCAACCATTACAACAAAGAACATAGATACGATTTTGAGTGCTACAGTTCATGTTGTTCCGTACCTCGAAGTGGGTATTCGTTTTGCGAAAATAGAAGGATCTGTCTACGATGATATTATCGCAGCATTTGCAACGTTCATCGCCACATTTAGATGTCTTACACGGGGCTGCATTGGGTGGCTGACAATGAGCTTTTGTTAGCAGTTTTTTCAAGTTTGGTGCCTGGCGTTTCCCATTAATTAATTCTACACCACCAAACGCCTTCCGAAGTCGTTCATTTGAATCTAACATTTGTATGTTATTAGCAATAACTGGAAAGAAATTATCGTTATTAGGGTTATGTGTGTTTATGAAGGTCAAAATATTCTCTGCTGTCTTTTCTTTCCTGGGATTTCTTAACTCGTTTATGTCTATTGAAAGTGCTTTTTCAAATCCTTTCTGTGTTACCGAGTCTGGGTAATTTCTGTTAATGAGGTATTGCTTTAGTTCATTTAATCGGCTTAGTCGGAGGTCCCCTTTTGTAACAATGGTACATATTCGTCTCGCCAGATTGAATGGAACCTGTTTTTTTGTGCTCCTTGGGTGGCAGGATTTGCACGATAAGTACTGTTTCGTGTCGGTTGGTTTGTAAAAAATGTCTGTAATAATCTCGTTTTCTCGTTTCAGTTGGATGTCTAAAAAGGAAATTTCAGTTTTGCTGCTTTCTGTGGTAAACTGAATATTTTGTGAAAGTCATTCAGTTAGCCATCCTTAGTATTCCATAATAAGAAACAGTCGTCCAAAAATCGTTTAAACGATCCCTCCATTTTTTCTTTTACATGGCTGCCAAACTGTACAGTTCTTTCTCAAGAAATCCTAAAGCTAGCGTGGCGTAAGTGGGAGCAAATTTTGTACCCATAGCCGTGCCTAAGAGTTGCCGATAGTTTTTCTCACCGAATTCAAATGAATTGTTTCTCAATATGATATCTATTCCTGATAGGATAAATTCTTTCGGAAACCTATCTTCATTTTGTTTCGGGTAATTTTCGAGCCAATATGTAATCGCCCTCAAACCTAGATCATGTGTAATGCTGCCGTAAAGATTTGTTACGTCCAAAGTGCAAAATATTTCTTCAACGAGAATATTTGAGGGTATGTGATTGAGGAAATCGATGTCATCTCTATATATAGCTACCTTTTATTGAGTGTATTGGTGTGTGTGTGTGTGCGTGTATGTGTGCGCGTGAAAGCGCAAAAACGGGGTGTCCTGATACTGAACGTTTAAAATAATAATCTCTGAATGCCACTCAGCTTAATGTCCAATATTGCGAATGGTAAATACCATAAATGTACATCTGATTCTTTTTCTACAGTCAACCCTCAGCATTGAAGAATGGGGAAATACCCGGGCTAACTATTGACGAAACTGTCAACCCGAGCCCAGCCAACCCTCAGCATTGAAGAATGGGGAAATACCCGGGCTAACTATTGACGAATACTGTCACCCCGAGCCCAGCTAACCCTCAGCATTGAAGAATGGGGAAATACCCGGGCTAACTATTGACGAATACTGTCATCCCGAGCCCATCGATACAAAGTAGCAACCCTCAGCATTGAAGAATGGAGAAATACCCGGGCTAACTATTGAAGAATACTGTCATCCCGAGCCCATCGATACAAAGTAGCAACCCTCTGCATTGAAGAATGGGGAAATACCCGGGCTAACTATTGACGAATACTGTCATCCCGAGCCCATCGATACAAAGTAGCAACCCTCAGCATTGAAGAATGGGGAAATACCCGGGCTAACTATTGACGAATACTGTCATCCCGAGCCCATCGATACAAAGTAGCAACATTGAAGAATGGGGAAATACCCGGGCTAACTATTGACGAATACTGTCATCCCGAGCCCATCGATACAAAGTAGCAACCCTCAGCATTGAGGAATGGGGAAATGCCCGGGCTAACTATTGACGAATACTGTCATCCCGAGCCCATCGATACAAAGTAGCAACCCTCTGCATTGAAGAATGGGGAAATACCCGGGCTAACTATTGATGAATACTGTCACCCCGAGCCCATCGATACAAAGTAGCAACCCTCAGCATTGAAGAATGGGGAAATACCCGGGCTAACTATTGAAGAATACTGTCATCCCGAGCCCATCGATACAAAGTAGCAACATTGAAGAATGGGGAAATACCCGGGCTAACTATTGACGAATACTGTCATCCCGAGCCCATCGATACAAAGTAGCAATTCTCTGCATTGAAGAATGGGGAAATACCCGGGCTAACTATTGACGAATACTGTCACCCCGAGCCCATCGATACAAAGTAGCATAGCCCAAGACCAAGACAAACATCTCAGTAACACCCTGAAGTGTTCAATTTCAAAACTAGAATAGAAAATTGGACGTTGAGCTTGATTGTGGCTAAGTTACATGGTGAGTTATGCCAATTATTAATGATGTTGGCGTGCTTAGGGTATAGTTGGCCCATACTCCAAACTTCAGCTGCATAGAGCATAATTGGTTTGACTACCGACTGGTATAGCCTAAGTAGGACTTCAATTGGAACATCATCTGTCTTGAACAGACTATGCTTAATTTTGTACCAAGCACGCAATGATTTAGTTTTAAGATTCATGGCAGCAAGTTTATATCTACCCATATAACTGAACGTAAGGCCAAGATATGTATATTGCTCCACAATTTCAAGGCTGTTGTTGTTATAGTAAAACTTGAATTTCTTTTGAGCGCTTTTGAAATTCGAACCGAACACCATAATTTTCGTTTTAGTGTGATTCAACCTGAGCTTCCAATCTTGAGTGAAATTCAGTAATTTATGCAGGTTACTTTGAAGTCCTTCTGGTGTTTCGGATAGTAAAATTAAGTCATCTGCGAATAATAAATGTGTGACACTAACATCATTTAAAGTAGGAGCATTGACGCCGTCATCAGATAAGTAGTACTGAAGATCATTAAGATATATATTGAATAGCATCGGACTACACACACACCCCTGTTTTACTCCGATATGCGAGTCCACAACATCAGATATGCCTTTGTTTGTTTTGATAAAATATGAGCTTTTGGAGTATAAACTCTGGATAATGTTAAATACCTTACCAGTAATGTTATGAGTCTGCAGCTTGTACAGCAAACCCGGCCTCCATACTGTATCGAACGCTTTGTTGAAATCAATGAAACATACGAACAATTTCTTATTAGCCGATCTATATTTTGAAATCAGTGTCCTAAGGATAAATAAATTGTCAGTAGTTCGGAAATCCTCTCTAAAGCCACATTGGGCCTTGTCAATTAGATTATGAGACTCTAGATAGTTTGTGATTCTATTATTTATTACTGTAAGAAATAATTTACTGAGACAACTACTGAGGGCGATTCCTCGGTAGTTATTGGGATCTGACACACCACCCTTTTTATAAATAGGTAAAAGATATGCTACCTGCCAACCATGAGGGAAGCAACCCGACTCGAAGATTAAGTTAAATAGTTTTGATATATGATCTATTAAAATGTGAGAGCTAGCTTTTAACATTTCGTTCAGAACCATATTCGCGCGATCACCTATATTTCTTGTTTTTAAGCTGTTTAATTGCTTTTGTTATTTCCAAAACTGAAATAGCTGCGTCTAGGGATTCATTTGGAGAGTATTCTCCAGCATTGAGACATTCTTCTATATGTTGATGGAAGTTCTCGTTAGGTATTGTGTCGGCATTCGGATTAGTGAAATGAGCATGCCAGGTTTTAAGATCAATGTCACCTTGGGATACATGTATAATCAGTAACACGAAAAATGATCCATTCATAAGATGACAATGTTTTACTTATACTTCATCTGAAACGATGCATTTGATTCGATGAAAACATTTATCTTCTGGTATAGTCATCAGATAATTACAACAACGATTCAACACATGATTTAACTGCATAGGATTCTCAAAAATGCATCCTTGAACGCTATATACTATCGCAAGTTCGTATATGATTACGACCGCAAAGAGCGCGCAAAACTACAGTATGTCATTTCCTAGATATGTTTCCATTAACCGCATACAATATTGCTTCTTTCCTAGCATTAGACAAGAATCTGCAAGTTAATCGGCTTAGTGAATCGCTCAACTTTATGCTCTACATAATCATGTTACATGTATTCATTTCTTGAACTTGTTGAATGTGAATGAGTCCGCTCCTTACTTACTGACACTGTTTGCTGATGTATGATTCAGTTTAATAAATCACGAAACGTCCATGTCATCTGAATATTGTAAGCACACTCTTTTAATATGGATTGGAGGCGAGCTAAAAATATCTCAACTGTTAAAATTAAACTGCCTTAGTGTAACATTCGCCTCCTAAATTAGAATTCTACAGAAGATCTCTTTATACCTCTCCTCTATTTTCCAAGTGTCAAGGCCTATTTATTTTACATGTTGATCGACTTCGACTTCGAAGTGCATCGGATTCATGAATGTAAGAGAAATGGTGGTCCTCGGATATGTTATGATTTAGGACATCTGAATATCAGAGTCCGCACTAGGTAAAGCATAGGGAGACCAGACACATCGCAATATGAATATTCCGGGTTGCGTCCACTACCAGCATATGATATATTTATGAATTCTACAGATATATCCTGTCGAAAATGTATTGTGAGTCAAGAACCATGGATCATTATGTTCAATTTGTCCGATTTAGTCTAGGTCCTAACTAGATAGGCAAACAGGTATGAAAAGATTACATTCTTTCTTGATCTCTGTGACATTTTATTGAAAAGTAAAAAAAAAAAGTTTCATCTGATTCAAATGGATCTCATGAAGCATGTAAATAAATAACCGAGAAATATAGCCCGGACAAACTTGACTGGACCAAACATTGACTTTACATACAGTTTAACCTTACCATGCATGGGGGCAATGTGGCCCCCTACCAAACTTTCTGCGCTATCTCCGGACGACAATAAATTAAGAGATGATACTCCGTGACTTTATAGTTTACCATATTGGCGTCAATTTGAGCCCATTTGCATAATCTCCCGAGGAGATAGGTACAGATTTATTACATTAGTTGGCATTGAGCGGTATCGGTCGAGATTCATTGTGTACCGTAGATATAGACAAGTATCCAAAGCCGGATAATACCGCAGGGCGCAGACTGCGATAACCAAGCTTAACAAGCATCACACCTCAACGTTAACCCGGTTAATTTTCCGACCTCCATGAGATCCGTCGATTCATGACCGACGATCGTTCTTGATGATGTTGATGGTAGTGAATACAAGATTAATTTGTAGTAAAATAGAAATGTTTTTCAATGGAAATGTATATAATAAAAATATGACTCAATTACCAATAGATGCTACAATATTCAATTGATAAAGATAAAGTGTTATTATAATATTTACAACAGTGACAACAATAATCACACTGGCTTGGACAGCAGAACCTACACATACCTTCGCTAACCCAGCTTCATTGCTTAAACTTTTTTCAAAGTTTTCGTAACAATAATAATGGCCATAACGACAGGCACAGTGATAACAAAATATCCACATTACCTCTTTGGCTATCTTGGCTGCATCCATCTACCAGTGTTCTTATTTCCTCCAGTTTCACTTGTATTTCACTCAACGCTTTCTCAAACTTTCCAAATCGACCAGGTTCTTCCTCGTCTAATTCCGTGAAATGCGGTGCTGTTTACACTTGACAAACATAACACAAATAGTGTATAGTACAGGGTCCTGTCTGCCATTGCTGAAGTTTTCGGGGGTATATAACACTGTGATGTATACTGTGAGACCCCGACTCGTCAAACTTCAACTTCGGGTATCAGGTCACCAATAGCGTTATTTCTGTAGACTAATGACGGAGAACAGCCAGAATCGTTATGACTGAAAGCGGGCAAGGCCATATGTATATATTTCCTTGTAATACCCTGTCAAACATCTGTGGGACACGTGATGTGATCATTCTGCCCGCCTATGAGATGAACGAGCGTAGGCTGAACAATCACGACACTCGATATCAGCTGCAGACATAAAGCGCTCCAACAAACTTTTTTGAAATACCGATTAAAGTGTGTCAGTCGAATGTGTCATCTGGATAACTGTATTTCATTGGAAAACACTAAAATACAGCCAGGCTAGGCTTAAATTTGAAACTTTATTTCCACTCGGGTTACTTAAAAGAGTGGCATGAGAAGTAAATATCGTGAAGATTAAATACTGAGAATAACCTTTTAATCCACATTATTCACAAAATGTTTACACTGATATTTTCTTAAGACAATTCTGTTCTTCTTTAAATATATAAATCGTTTTTAATAGGAATTCAAATAATGGATTCATATGTACATTTTTGACTGCGTTCGGACGTAAATTTCATATAGCGTTTCTTTTCTGGTTCACAATAGTATTGAATACAAGCGTCTAGTCCGTCATTCATAATTCAGCCGTCGTCCATTAAAGAATATCCGCGTCCATAATCCAAAGACCTATTCCATATCCATATAACAGTATTAGCACCAAATTCAAAAACGACAATCATAGTATACATAAACATAGGCTAGTTTCCTGTAAGAGAGAAGCGGTCAACAGTTTTCAATGATGCCGACAAGACATCATGATGTTCCAAAAATATAAAATCCGTATTGCTGATCAGTATTCTTAATCCATAATAATCGTTCTAAAGTCGTTATCTAGAGAATAGTGTATCTCAGTCACGCTTTGATTGTGACTGTTCATATGAGCACCATGAGGATCTTGAAGTACATGGTTCATACGGCCCCTAGCCCCGGGTTAAGCGGAATTAGACACAAGTTACGAAACGTAACGCCATAGATCCTGGACGCTACGTTCGTATTTTGCGAGAAACTTTGAGTGGAGGCGCTTGGAGGAATAGCCCTGTTTTATAAGTTTATGCAACAATGTTTTGTGACATTGATTGAAATCGTTACAATTAACACAGGATCTAGCAAATGCTACTAGGCGAGATATGTATACGCCATATGCAGGTCCCACTGGAATATTACTATCCAGAAAGGGATAGTTTACGATGTCGAAATTGTAATCATCTCTTTTGTCATAAAGTCGACGAGAGAGAATGCCCGCTTCATTTTTGTAGAGATATAGATCTAAATATAGCCCCGTTCACATGCACACAATTTACTCACCTGTGTAAAAATACACATGTGTAAATTTACACATGTGCAAATATACTTTTGCATGCTCTTGACCAGATGCAAATAAACTCAAAGTGCAAATATACATACATGTGTATTTCCGTTCACATGACAAGAAATACACATGTGTATTTTTTTACATAGGGTGCAAATTTGCATACGTGAGTAAAAGTGTGCATGTGAACGGGGTTTTAGATGTGGCTGTAGGGCTATCTGTAGTTTCCTTCAAATCCAGTGAAGGTGGATATATATCCTTCACTGCGTCATTTATATAGCGATTATCCACAGCGAGAAGATCGTCTATATAGCGTTTAGTGAATGAGAATGAAGGGCTTTGAATGGATCGGTTTTTGAAAGCGCCTGCATATAGTCATATTCATAAGAGAACAGATACAGGTCAGCCAACAGGGGTGCGCAATTAGTACCCATTGGAATACTTATATGCTCTTGATATATTGTGTTGCCAAATTTCACATAGATATTTTTAATGAGAAATTCAAGCAACTCTATAAACAAAGAAACATCCCATGAATGATATCTCTTGTATGTAGTAGAGCTAAAGAATGCTTTATGGCTTCCGACATTATTATATCTAAGATCATTTTTGTTGAACACAGATACTATTAATGAACTTAGACGGTCAATAAGGTCCTGATGAGGGATTGTAGTATAGAGAGTCGAGAAATCCCACTATTACATTAGTGCTATCATACAAATATATAAAGATTCTTGTACAGAATTAGCCTCTCGAAACATTCATACAATAGTGCCTAAATATATTAGATGGAAATGTATCGTGATAAAATATACAAATTATATGAGGTTGAAGGACGTTAAGGATACATTATTACAATGCAATTTCCTTAACATTTTAACGATTTTATCTATTGATAACTGATATAAATCTGTTAAATATGGATCAAATTTCCTACTATTCCAAGAAAAGACAATTTTGCTTAGTATTTATGATAACCTTGGTAGTCATGTAGAAAATAGTCCAGGTAAAAACAAATAGAAATCTTTCTTATGTTAATATATAGATAGATAGATAGCAAAGCGACCAGACAGCAGAAGCGTGCCTACAGGGTATACGTTGGACGACCGTTGAACATGACATACCGGTCATAAAACTCACCTCAGATTTGATTACACGCTCAGCACTATCACAATTCTTTGTCATGCAACGAGACGATACTTTTTGTTAAATTCGGCCTGGAAATTCGCTGCAGGCTGAATGGACGATGAAAACCTTAAGTTTTCAGACGTCCGGGGTATGGCAGAGCCATTACATGGGCAAGCGTGTAAGTGCCGAACAATTAGGTTTAGATGCTGCCCACATAGACAGCATAGGTTCGTTGGGCAGATAATTTCATGCTTTAGACAGAGCAAAGGGATGTCGAGGATATCCCGTCGAAGGCAGCTGCTTCAAAACAAACCACATTGCTTTGCTTTTCAACAATGGCAATTGGGACTAACCCAATGGAAAGTAGATATAGATCTTCCCGGTGTACAGGTATCCACACCATGTTTTATCGTACTGATCAATGCTTCTCCTGTCGCGAGTCTCTGCAATCATCACAAGCGTAAGAATGTCACAGACGACCCAGGAGAGAATGACTTAGTCATGAAAGAAGACCCGTCACCGATTGATATCATCAATAACTTGTTTCCTGGGGCTGCTGATAACATGAAACATTTGTTGCTGTCACGACAACGTTGTCTCCTGAATCAGGGGAAAGATTCCAGATGCCGTAGGTGGGAAAAGACATCGCAATGATGTGTTTGTCCCTATGGAATTGCAGTTCAGCCAGCTACGCATTTCTTAGGAACAAGTGGCAATAAAGGATATATATCCACCTTCACTGAATTTGAAGGAAACTACAGATAATCCTACAGGCACATCGTATTTAGACCTACATCTCTATAAAAATGAAGCGGGCCTTCTCTCTCGTCGACTGTATGACAAAAGAGATGATCACAATTTCGACATCGTAAACTATCCCTTTCTGGACAGTAATATTCCAGTGGGACCTGCATATGGCGTATACATATCACGCCTAGTAGCATTTGCTAGATCCCGTGTTAAATGTGACGATTTTAGTCAACGTCACAAAACATTGTTGCAGAAACTTATGAAACAGGGCTACACCACCAAGCGCCTACACTCAAAGTTTCTCAAATTTGGCGATACATATCGCATGCTGATAGCAAAATACGAGCGTAGCGTGCAAGATCTATGGCGTTACGTTTCGTAACTTGTGTCTAACTCCGCTTAACCCGGGGCTAGGGGCCGTGTGAACCCATGTACTTCAAGATCCTCATGGTACTCATATGAACAGTCACAATCAAAGCGTGACTGAGATGCATCATTCTTTAGATGACGACTTTACAACCAATATTATGGATTAAGAATACTGATCAGCGATACGGATTTGATATTTTTGGAACATCATGATGTCTTGCCGGCATCATTGAAAACTGGCGGAGTACACGGTATTCGTAAACATGGGAACAGCTTCCGCGGACATGCGGGTATTCAAAGACGGGAATGAGAAAGAGAAGGTCGCCATTCATTTTTTGCAGTATATTTTCCTATCCTTCGATGGCTTCCGAGGGCCATTGGCCTATTTTCCTACAGATGGAATAAATGCATGCGATCTGTTTCTTTCATTTTGGAAGGTGGTGAGTAAGTGATCGCTCTTTGGCTTCACAATAGAATATGCCTGCATAGATGGGGACAGCTGTAATAGGTTTTTCTTGAAACTACACATCTCGATGAACTTCCAAGTTCCTAACATGTTTAACCCCAAAAGTTTAGTCGCGTTTCTGATTGATTATTCACACGTCATCAAAAGGATCCGCAACAGCATGGCTTCTGGTGGGGATGGTGCAAAAAAAGAAAAAAACCCCGAGCAAATAAGGAAACCTTTCCTGTCAGTCCTTTCAGGTTCAAATATTATTTGGGATCATTGGCTACGGGCCTATAACTGAGATCGATCAGCCAACCCAGTGCGATTGCATCACCATCTTACCGATGAACAAATGTTTCTGAATAAAATATAAAAAATGCTCAACCACCTTGCAGAACAAGTACTGAATGATGATATGCTGAAGTTGATGACACATTTCCAAAGAGTCTTACATGATGGACAAGATCTAACTAAATCGTTGGAACTACTGAGACAAACCAGTAAAGCTCATTAGCATTTCCCGGGATCGTCGCAAAGTACGTTCACTGGACGATGAGCGATTATGCCAGTTGGTTGCTGTGAAAGATTGGTTCAACAGCTGGGAATCAAAAGTGCAGTGTCTCAATCAGCCTGCTGCTACAAAGAAGGCGATGCTCATGACACAAGAGACGCGAGAGGACTTACGGTGGCTTCTGGTGGGATACAAAGGTGTGTGTGAGCGGAAAGTTTCAGCTGAGGCAAGTACATCGATCAGTCCCGCGAGAATAAACATCGACATCGTGGAGAACATGTTCTGTCAGCAGCGAGCCACACACCACGAATCCAACACCAATCCGAACCAAGTCCAATACGAGAAAGGTATAACGATAGCGTCCATCATTCTAGGGCAAACACTGGTATCGAAGAAAATTAATGCAGCCTTAGCCCCGACATCCCCTGCAGCAGCAGTGCCATTCAGCCTGATATCACACGCACCACTACGGCGGGTTAAACGAAGGCCAGTCACGGCAACTGTGTCAAAACCGTCTTCGCCCAAGAAAGCAAAAAGCTCGCATAACTACCAGGACCTGACCGAATAGTTGATTTATTATTCCATACAATTTTAAATCACATGAATGAACTTAAGCTTCTGCCTAGGATGGATGAACACAATTTTTCTGTGCTGTGGTGCTTACTCCATCTCGATATTTTTGTTCTGTGATGCCTTACTCCGTCTTGATATTTTATGTGATTTTTTCATGGTGGTTATGCATTGTGGTTATGCGTTATATATCGGATTATTTCGCGCGTTCCATGTATTTCATGCCACTAGAATAAAGACTTTTAAAATACAAGCAGTATCACGTGAAACTGTTGCCTTACATTCCGAATTTTCCATCAAATATATTTGGATGAATTCTACACTTGAACAGCTAATTATATTATTCCGTAAAGCTTCATTATTGCTGTCGGTAACTATCACAGTTCTCTAGGTTATTTGGACATTAATTTCCATATTACCAAGCGTTTCTGTGGTGCTAAGTTGTGGTTGATGTATGTGAAGTGATGCCTGTATGAAGGGCACTGAACACTTACCCATTTTGGCTGACTGAATCGACAGTATTCAGCTGGTGTAACTGGAAAAATGTGTAGCAGCTATCTATACAATTAAAGCCGCAATGTCTGTTTGTCTGTCAGTACGTTTGTCCTACTGTCTTTTTTATAACTCGAAAACAACCCAATTTAGAGATGCAATATACACAATGATCAGGGAATTGATCAGAAGAGTGACACAGAGATATTTTGGTCCGGGTCCCGGGGGCGGGGGTGCCCATATTGCGTTTACCTATGTTATAAGGTATGCATAATCGACATGCACGATTAGCGTACAATAGTACCGTGAAGTGTTTAGCTGGATTCGAATGGGATGAGTTTGCTGACCGTGGTAGGGTAAACTACCAAAGTATTGCCAAATGTCTCTAAAATGTATACCCTTCTATCTTCTTTATATTTCAAACTGTATAACGTGTATGTGTTCATACAGATTTTTCGTGCGTGAAACACGACTGATTTTTAATAAGGTGCCCTTGCAGCTTTCAGAAAAGATCATTTGACTACACCTTCAGTTGCTCGCTTTTTGTGAAAACGATATCTCATGAAATCACCTCATAACGACAAGAGCTGACGCGTTCAATGTGACCCAACCTGCGTTTATAAGTACCTCAACCTGCATAATTCCAAAATTGACTATGTTTTTCCACGAGCTGTACTCATATAAAACTGACAGTTGACGGACTATTTAATTAGATAATGAATATTTCGGGGATTAAACGTCACGATTTTTTTTTCTATTTAAGAAAATACCCCACGGCCATTCTCGTGTGAATCTGCTTATTGGTTGTTCAGTGCACTCATGACGGCGGCACCGGCAGCGTCTAATAACGAACTAAAGTGACAGCCATTTCACAGTCGGTACAATTGCTAGAGTGGAGTCCTAATCAGTTGATATTACACCAGGACTGTCCAGGACGATGTGATTAATACGCGACTTCATTTTCGGCAAAGAGGGCACTTGTACGCTACACCTTCTACAGATACTTCTTCCCAATCATCCTCTCCAACAAGTCTCACACACTGTCTGTGCAACCACTTTTCACATATGTCGCATTGAATCCAATCACCTAATCTAACTTCATATTTCTTTTGGCAAATGCCGCAATAATATTTTTCGACAGTCTTCGGTCCTTCGCCCTTCCCTTTGCCCTTCCCCTTGTCAGATCAATTCCGTGGTGAAACGGATGTTCCTCCAGCCAGTTGTTCGAAACAAATTGGAACCACCGATGGATCGACAATGTGGTTGGCATTCTTGATGGCAGATACGAGCAAGGTATTTAAGACGTCTTTGGTAAAAGTTTTCTTTATAGCAACTCCATAAGCCCCACACATGCCGACGATGAATCTTTTGTTTTTTTTCAGAAACGCCTTTTGATTGAAAAACTTGTCTTGCATAATTTCATGCGGATGAGATTGATTCGAGTGGCCAGATTTTGACGAGTGATGCTCGGATGAGCTTGTGTTGGCAGACCTCTGCTTCGCGATTTCGCATTTTGCAGACATTTCTTTTCGATGTGCAAGTTTCTTCGCCAAGTTGAACTTGTCCTTAGTGTTTCTCCGAAGCTGTTTTCCCGTGACGTTCATCTAAGTGGAAGTTATCTCCTTGAAGACAACTTCAGTGTCTTCAAATTGATTGGATGAGTCACTTGGTTGCACTGCTGTTTAATTCTATCGTTTTCCGTTAACCTTTGGAAAACATGTTGAAGAACCTTCTCCCTGTGAATATTCAAATTTGATACTGTCAGCTGAGTTATTACTTCATTGACTAAAAGAAATATATTGACGCACCTGTCGTTAACAGTTGTCAATCCTTTGTGCAGTTTCCTCTCTATTTCACACAAGCTGAAGGGGTCATCACATTCTTCCCCACCGGGAATTACTTCCAGCCTATGTAATAATTCCACTTGTTTGCTCGCTTCTACAACAGATTTCTGTGCACTGTCACTGGGATTGTAAAGGTTGCGCATAACTTGCCGCCTGTACGTCTGGCTTACCTTAGCTACGCACATCCCCGCAACATCATACACCTTCGCCCGAGCTGCTTCCGGTATAGGGTGTCCTGAGTTTCTTCTACCCACGTCAGGGGGGTTCTGAGCTTTAGCGTCCTGGGGCAGCCCTTCGAATATACCAAACAACAAGTCTCTGTAAATCGGATGTCTGTAGTAAGGGAGGAACATTGAACAGGTCTGACAAAGACTCTTGAAAGCTGTCACCAGACACATAAGTGTACATAGATGAGCTGGAGGTATTCCAGGTAGCGGATTTGTCCACATGTGAGAAATTGTGAATGGTCTCTCTGAAAAGTTCAAGCAGTTTCTGCTCCTGTTCTTGACACCACCTTCCCGCATGCCATGACGTCTGTAGGGATTTTAATAATTGATTTCTACTTCGCTGGAGATCAGTGTTCGACACACTTGGTCTCAGTCATGAGAGATGAACAGATTGAAGACAAATTGTTCACCAGTCTACTTGAGGGGTTTGAAGCGGGGCTATGTGCATCGTAACCGTGTTCAGAAGGCATTCCGAATGAATCCTCAAGATCGCTGGCCCATTTCATTGAGACTTCCATGATATCAGCGTTTGTATCACTTATATCACTTGACTTCGATCAGTAATGACACAAATTGTTAACCACTCTACTTGTGTCACTTATATCACTTGACTGCAGCCCAAATGACGAATCAGATTGGTAATTAGGAATGTGAAATTGACTGCAGCATGACTTATTCTTTTTGAATTCCGACGAAAGCCTCTCACTAGCGTTGTAAACGATAACGTGCTTCAAGACCATTTACCTTTAAAACCCTATTACACGCCGTGTCGAATGCCACAGATAACTGGCCCGCTTGACGAATTCTATCACAGTACACATCAACACGGGATAGGGTGGAACCTTAGGATTTCTGGATTGTTATGCCATAAGCTACTTTGAGCGGAAGCTGCAATCTGGAGGCAACGTTTCCCGCAGGCGTGAATTGTGTGAAGTGAAGACAACCCTCACGATAGTATGTTTCTCCTGCAGTTGGGGGAAGTACACGTCGACTTCATTTTCTCTTAGGTCCATAAACTTTCCCTGGAGGTCATTGACCAAACGGTTTCAGATGTTACGCAGCACTGAGAACCCAATCTTGAGAAAGAGTGTCGGAGAGGCGATCACGTGGTTCAACATTTAGCTTTTCCCGGAGTCCACGCTTCTGTGCGTCCTGGATTCGCCAGGGTGCTGGTGTACCATTTCGCGTTGTGAATCTCCGCATCGTAATTTGTGGCATAGAGGGAAACAACGTTCGCGTGGCCAGGTAATGGTCTTGATAGCGACGTCAGCTGCTGATGGGCCTCATCGGAGACACAGCCTCCGGCCGTTTCTTGTATAGCCTTAAGTTGATTTCAGATTGGCGTTTACTTCACTCAATAACATATGTGCCCAAATAATCTGTTTCAAAATTCTATTTCGAAACAGAAACGTCCACTACCATGGAGCATTTCATTCTCCACAGGTGGCAATTAGAAGAAGTCACCGCTGGCGATTACTTTACATGGCTCTTGAAATAAAACGATGCACTGTGACATTTCATTTCATTCGATGCTGAACATTGCTATTTGGCAATGAACGGTAAGTTTGGAGAGTCTATTGGTACCAGGGTTCCCGACATCCCTAACGGTCCTCCATAATTCCGAAAATGAAATGTTACGCGCCTTTATAAAATCTACACGACATTAACATGCGTTTCATCCGTTCTGGTTGGTTGGGTTAGTTTCTTTAGTTAGCGTTCCAGGCCTTCTAAAATATTCTCGGGCGTAAGCGTATCGCAACTTTTATAAGAAAACCTTAACCTAAAGTTCGTGAGGTTGCTTGCTCGATTGCACGATCTTGACACTTAAAAAACGCGCAGCACAATTTTAAAATCGCGCCGTTGTTGAAAAGGCGCGTACCCCCCCCCCCGCTCAATTTCTTTCAGTTGGTCTTCTTGCAACCGGATAAAAATGCACATGTGCTGTGGTAGGTCTATACCTTACTTGTAACCTGATGCTTATAACAGGTCCGAGATTAGCACTAAGTGGGGTTTTTAACCCCAAGTGGGATTGAAAACACCAGTTGGGGTTGTTGCAACAATCCCAATTGGGGTATATTCATGTTTAATTACTCAGTATTCCAACACGTGGACATTGCGAATGGTGGCGAGAAAATGACAACAATAGCAAACACTCTTCGGAAAAGATCTAATGCGTCCTTTCAAATATCATGACTTTGCGACGCACAGCTTAATAATCATATCGCCCAATATTTCATTATCACCTTTTTACGGAATTCACAGCAAATACACCTCTGAGACTCACCATTTCTCGTCTTTGAATCACATTTATCATCGGATTCTTCTTCCCAACCTCAATTACACGGAAATCGACCACAACGCCCTCTTTGTCTTTGCAACGGGCAATAAGAAGAAAAAACATTATCACGCGAGCTCATTCGCTTGGACTCTATCGGACCTATCCTAATATAGCTACATTATAGCATTGGCATCAGATATGCTGATTTATCACATGATCAGAGGGCATAAAGTTCGCGTGAAATCCATGCAATCTTTGACAACACGTGCGTTGTTCTTGGAAGTAGCATGGTAAGATTTTACAATCATTTATATTGCATTTTTTATAAGCCTACACCGCTCAATATGATTCATGCACAATATTGTTATCCAATGCCGAGCCCTTCTTCGTCTTATTCCGCCCGACATATGCGTTGCAACATTGACTCACTATATTGCGTTTGAATCTTCGTGGTGTGTTTCCAAGGACTACAATCGGGACACGATTTTTTCATCAAAATTGAATTGCACGTTCTCTACTTTTTGCACGTTCTACCTTGGATATATAAAGCCAGGCAAATTCCGTTCATTCGCAGAGATGTGCGACCATTGCGGTGAAAATGACGATCAAAAGAACATTGTGAAATATTATAATAATGCACATAAAGCAAGCTTTGTATTCGAATTGAAGGAACACCAGATAGAGGCTTTGTGTCAAACATGTCGAGGTGTTCATTCCCTAATAATGTTGCCAACAGGATACGGCAAATCCAACTGCTTCAGCTTAGTTCCGTATTTTCTAGGCCAGGTACAGTAAACAATGTACTGATGTCATCACAAACTGTCTGTTACACTTTGTCTGTATAATTTATGTATAAAATAGGTGTGGCCTCCTCAAGTTTATTGATATTTCAATAATATTTCCACACATCAATGTTGAGTCCGTGTTCCCGAATTCAATGTAAAAATTCCTTAGATATAATAGTGATAATGTTAGCTAAGCATGTATTCATCCATCATAACCATGGGAACTTTTGTTCATTTTAGTAATCAGCACATACACATTTTCTTTCATAAATTTAATATAAGTCTTCACCTCATTGCTAGAACAGCGAAAAATACATTGAAACTTTTTTAACATTTCCATTTGAAATATGGCCGCTGTCTGACAGAAAATGTTCACACTTTTAGACACCTTCATCTGTTCCATAAATTCACTGATGACAAATTCTATGCTTTTATATTGCATCGTACTTTATTGTGTAGACTATAATCGGGCTTGAATTTGTTTACACGTAAAGGCTTTACGAAAAAGTAATCTACTATGTCTTCACCACCTCTCCCCTTCAAGGCAAGAAAGAAAACTATGAGCAGAATGTTAACACTTTACTTTATATCGGACTCTGAATTTATCCCCATATAGGACAGTAGCCAATGCATTGATGAAGAGTCCGGTGGAGGGACTGAATCAAAAGGGGTTGAAGGCTGCCTGCATTTCAAGGAGATCTAAAATGACGCAGGCACTCGTAGAAGGTATGCTGCGAAGATATTTTTGACATTATAAAAAATGTCCTCTAGGTAATCGTCTCAGAATTACACTCTCTCGAAAACCACGTATTCACTTAAAATAGGAGGTATAAGAACATACATTCAATATTCAATCGTCGTGCCGCATCAATAAAGGAAACACCTTTTTCGTATGACAGTTGTGATCACTTTCAAATGTGTACGAAGTAAAGGTAATTAAAACAAACAACGTTCATGGTTTCCTGTAAGAGAGAAACCATTGTTATACCGTACCGGTGTGTATCTCCGTGAACCATTGTTATACAGTACCGGTGTGTATCTCCGTGAACCATTGTTATACAGTACCGGTGTGTATCTCCGTGAACCATTGTTATACAGTACCGGTGTGTATCTCCGTGAACCATTGTTATACCGTACCGGTGTGTATCTCCGTGAACCATTGTTATACAGTACCGGTGTGTATCTCCGTGAACCATTGTTATACAGTACCGGTGTGTATCTCCGTGAACCATTGTTATACAGTATCGGTGTGTATCTCCGTGAACCATTGTTATACAGTACCGGTGTGTATCTCCGTGAACCATTGTTATACAGTACCGGTGTGTATCTCCGTGAACCATTGTTATACCGTACCGGTGTGTATCTCCGTGAACCATTGTTATACAGTACCGGTGTGTATCTCCGTGAACCATTGTTATACAGTACCGGTGTGTATCTCCGTGAACCATTGTTATACAGTACCGGTGTGTATCTCCGTGAACCATTGTTATACAGTACCGGTGTGTATCTCCGTGAAGCTTTTACCCTGGGTGTTCATTTGAACATCATGGCGATGTAAAACAGATGACAATGAAACCGAGATTCATTGAAATCGTCACCGACTGCACATGCATATTGCATGTCGCCGCTCTTCTTATTCTAACCGGGAATAAAGGTAGAAAACCAGATTCAGTCATGTGGTGAATACCGTTCGATATTTGCCTCAAAAGCAAACTATTAAAGTATGGCTTCATTTGGAGGTAAATGTATTGTGACTTGTTCTTGGAATGCTCGCCGACCCCTAATTCATAGTAAAACTTCGGAGTAGGAATTAAAAATCCACTAACATAAATTCCATGATCTTTCGTAGTAATGGATTTTTTCATACTTTTTCAGGGTATTTAATTACCATAAGGTCATAAACTGGTCAAGCTGCTACTAACCTGCAAAGCAAAATGCTATACAGAACAAGCACATTTTGTAGCCGCACATTTCTTTTAATATATTTTAGAAATCTTATGGGGAGAATATCCACTGGTGTTTTCCTCACCTGAAGCAATTCTGGATTAAACTTGGAGAAGTATGATGCGGAAAAATTATCGGAGAAAAATTTGTCTGGTGGCAATCGACGAGGCACACTATTAGTGAATGGTATGAGATTATTATGTCTGTGCTGTATGCAACTATTGTGTGACCTAATTTCTTCTTCCGTGTGAAAGAATTAATTCAAAATATGCATGCAATAAAAACACCAAAACATAGGACGGTTTCCTTCAATAAAGTAGCGCTCAACAGCATGATTGATGTCATTGAAGATATCACGATGTTCTTCTCATAAAATCCGTATCCCTTACCATTATTCTGTAGCAAAATAAATTTCCAACTCGTTATCTACAGTATGTATACGGCAGTATAGGGCTTTGATTGTGATTGTTCAGTTCAACAGGATGGACATGTAAAACACATGATATTCAAACAGCTCCTAGTCCCGGGTCAAATGGAAGTAGACAAGTTACGAAACGTACCCTCACAGATCTTGTGCGTATTTTGTGGTTAGTATACCATGTTTATCACAGAAGCTGAGAAACTTTGAATCGATGCGTTGATGGAATAGTTCTGCAATAATATTCTGTGGCATTTATTTGAATTTTCACAGTCTTTGAATGATAACAGGCCAGATGTGTTTACAACGACGTAGATTCTTCAGAAATATTCGCAATCCGCAATGGGTATTTAAGTTTTTTGTGAAAATTGCGATCGTCTCTTTTTCGTAAGATCAGCGTGAAAAAAGGCTGTGATCATTGTTGTAATTTTATACTGGTCGAGATGTGATGTTCCATCTGGGCTATCACTACATTCCTTCAACATATATATAAATATATAATTAATTTCACACAGGGGAGAAGACTTTCGTGTGGCATATAGAAAAGTGGCAGCTTCGCGGTCCTTGGTGTTGACATCTGTTCCCTTTATGTTACTGACGGCTACATGCACAAATGACATAGAAAAGGACATAACCACTGTTTTCAATCTGAAAGACTACCACACAATCGCTGTATATCCCGACAGGTATGCAAATATTTCATAAAGGTCAATGAACGCTACTCCCTACAACATAATACCGTTAAGACAAGCAACGTAGGCGGGATTTGAGGTGGTTTCTGCTTCAAAACTTCAATTGAGCAGCAGTAAATGTGATGATGTGTGTAGTCGAGGTCTTGATGAGCAGAACTAGAACAAATAAACCTTGTTGTTTTTATGTAGATATCTGTATACATACCCAAGAATATCGCCATGTCATCCGCTTATTGGGGGAAAAGGCATAAAATAATATCAAATTTATATACAACCAGGCCACTTTGATGAGTAAATGACTGTGATACCGGGAAACCCGACAATATACCACTCGTATATTTGAAAGTAGTGCAGCATAAAAGTATGCCGGCAAAGAAGGAATTAAAATGGATTGTTGATTACCTATCTGCAAAGGGAAGAGAGATTGACAAATTCATCATATACTGCAGGTAGGATTATCGTTACAGATAAGTTGCTCATACATACAAGCGTCCAGTCCGTCATTCAATATTCACCCCTGCTCCATTAAAGAATTTCGGTGTTGATAATCCAAACACCTAATTCATATAACAGACTCAGCACAAAATTTGGAAAAATGGTAATACACATAAACACAGACTTGTCCCATGCAAGGCAGAAGCGGCCAAGTTTTCAACAAGCGGTGGTTTGATTGTGACTTCTCATAACAAAACCATGAGAATGTTCATGGGGTTTATAAGGTCCATAGCATCGGTTTATGCGGAATTACACATTAAAGGAAACGCAAAATATCTTTGCTATGGTCGTATTTTGCTATCAGAAACACAAAAATAGAGTGGAGGCGATTGGTGAAATAGCCCTGTCGTACAACATTGTGGTCTAATTTATTGTGACATTGATTAAAATAATCACATTTCACACAAATGCAAATACTGCAGGCGAGATATAAGCTACAGCATTTTTTTCCAGTGCCATACGCGGGTGGTACTGCAATATTACGGTCCACAAAGGGATAGCTTAACATGTAGAAATTGTAATATTTTCTGTAGTCACTGAGACGACGAAAATAAAGGGCTACTTCATTTTCATACAGACAACGGTCTAAATATAATGTACCCTCACAGATATCTGTTCTTTCTTGAAATTCGGAGAAGCTTGATATATATGTTTCACTGCGTCATTTATATAGCGAATATCCAACGTGAGACGATCGTCTATATGGCGTTTACAGAAGGACAAGGAACGGGGATTGAACTTACCTTTTTTGCAAGCTTCTGTCGATACAAATCGTATTCATAGAATCGTATTCGAACAACTACAGACTTACAATTATATGATCGCCACAACGATTTAAATGTTGGAGGCAAAGACATATTGCGAAGTGGACACCAAAATATTACATGGTGGCAATGACCATGCAATGCTAAGCAAGCATATTATTCTGGGTGAGATAACATTTTGGAGAAAGTGGCCATACAATATATGGTGAGTAACGTCTGGCGACCAAGCTTTTTTGGTCCTTTTCACCACACTGTCCTTACAGCTTATAGGTAAAGGAAAATGGTTACACAATAACTACCCTTTGGAATACCTCCGTGCTCTTGATAAATTGTGTTTCCAAATGTAACATATATTTTATCAATGATAAACTGAAGCAGATCTATAACTTCTAGAAGGAACTCTTCAACAAAGAAACACCCCGTGAATTATACCCGTTGTATGTAGTGGACGTAAAGAATGTTTTTTTTTGTCTTGTGATATCGGCGATCAGTTTGATATTATTATTTACTTTACTCGTCCACATTTATTTTGTGCTTAAAGTGACTGCACATGAAAATTAATAATATTTATTTCCAAGAGTGTAAAAATCATACTCTACCGGAGGTGTATCATTCTTCTTCACAGATCCATTACTGAAGTTGGTCGACTGTATGAGAAGGTAATGGGGTTCCTGGAAAACAAAGCTTGGATAGATGGTGACAAAATTGTAGAAAACCGTTTGATCGATCAGTTTCATTCGGCTATAACACCAGAAGACGAGGAAAGGATCTTGGACGAGTTCCCCAAACATAACACTTCCATCAGGGTACTGATTGCAACAGTTGCCTACGGGATGGGAATTGACATACCAGATGTTGGGTTCGTAATCCACTGGCGATGTGGCACCTCCATCCTTGCGTACTGGCAAGAAATTGGGAGATGCACAAGGGATGGTAGACAGGGAAAAGCCGTGATATATGCTACCGCCAGAAGTGTGTCTGATACAAAGACAAAAGAAAATATGCGCGTTCTCCTGAAGAGTGCTGACGATGGCTGCTGTTTCCGACAGAAAATTTTGAGAAATTTTCAACTTGTGGCAGTAAATGTCAGTCGACTTAATAATGTATTACCTCTCTTGTTCAACAAGGATACAACTTACCCAACCGGATTCCAGATGTACATTAAAAATGGCAACACTAAATGTTTTAATGTGACATTTTTTCAACTTTAGGACATGTTCAATAATAGAAGGAAGTGAGTGAGTGAGTTACCAGGATTTAACATCGTTTTAAACATTTGTTCAGTCATATCACGCACAACGCATGTGCCAGGACACGAGAGTGCCCACAGTTACTATATCCTGCTCAGCCCAGCCATTACAACACCCGTTCCCTTATATATATGATTGCTCACATTTCATTCATGCTATTACAAGCGTCTAGTCCGTCATTCATAATCCAGCCGTCGTCCATTAGAGAATATCCGCGTCCATAATCCAAAGACCTATTCCATTTTTCATATAACAGTATTAGCACCAAATTCAAAAAGACAATCATAGTATACACAAACATAGGCTTGTTTCCTGCGAGAGAGAAGCGGTCAACAGTTTTCAATGATGCCGGCAAGACATCATGATGTTCCAAAAATATCAAATCCGTATCGCTGATCAGTATTCTTAATCCATAATATTCGTTGTAAAGTCGTCACCTAAAGAATGATGTATCTCAGTCACGCTTTGATTGTGACTGTTCATATGAGTACCATGAGGATCTTGAAGTACATGGGTTCATACGGCCCTAGCCCCGGGTTAAGCGGAATTAGACACAAGTTACGAAACGTAGCGCCATAGATCTTGCACGCTACGTTCGTATTTTGCTATCAGCATGCGATATGTATCGCCAAAGTTGAGAAACTTTGAGTGTAGGCGCTTGGTGGAATAGCCCTGTTTTTTAAGTTTCTGCACCAGTGTTTTGTGACGTTGATTAAAATCGACACATTTAACACAGGATCTACCAAATGCTACTAAGCGAGATATGTATACGCCATATGCAGGTCACATATGTGCCACAATAGTGAAGCGAGCTTTTTTTTTTTTTTTTTTTTTTTGGAGAAGTAGCACATTACCCTTATGATAATTTCTTCACGTCCTGCACCTTTCCCACACGCCCTCTTTTCCTTAACAGTAAAACTGAATCAATGGTAAAGACATTACCTGTACGGTAATTTATTCAACCTCTACACATTTCGAACCAGCTTCCCCTTGAATAAATAAAGTACAACTAAATTTGTAGAGAATGGTACTTTATCCCCCCCCCGCATCTTTCGCACACGCCCCTTTTCCCCTTAAATTCAAAATAAACCATTTGTAACGAAAGTAACAATCACCATAATCACGCATGTATACTCCGTACCAGCCCTGCATAAAAGTTATTACTCCAACAGTCCGTTGAAAGTAACAGCCAATGAATGAACGGCGTTGTAGCTTTCTCGTGTTCACAGACAAGCCGAGTTTATCATGAGAATACGGTGCAGAACTATCTCTTTAATGTCATCGAGTCAAAACGTCTCTTAAGTCAAGGCAATCACAGATGCATACAACTGAGGTCAAAGAGGATTGAATATATATGAAACCTTGCCTGACTCCTAATTTGCTTAAATATTCGTAGAGGTGATGAGGTTGTGAATGTGACACGACACTCTTTAAAATAAGCAATAATCGTATAGCTTTGGGAAACCCATATTCTACCATGATACGGATTTGTCAGACGAAAATGGCTAGAGATGATGGAATCACATTATCCGTATGACACTTCCATCAACCCCTTCTTTCGTATCCCTTCCCTTGCATTAAAATTAAACATTTGTAATTAGTGGCAAGAACTCCAACACAAAGCAAATGCTTATTGTCGTGGACGGTTATTTGTCTGGGTGTCCAGTTTTCGGGAATATTTGCACAGAAATCCAACAATGCCTTTGGCTTTATCTGAGGTGAAGGGGGCATCGTGGACAAACTTTGGAAAGTTGCTGTGCTGCCGTGCGCCTTCGTACGTCACCAAATGGTCGGATCCATATTCTTCAACGAAATCAGCTATATCCATAGCTGGGCTCTTCCCAGACGGATGATGCACATAAGTCCCAGCTGTTGACACTTGAAATAAGGCGTCAGGGGTATGACAATTGTGCCGCTCATCTGGCTACATCGTTCCACTGTCTCTTCCGTGTAATGCCCCTGGCTGCCCTTCAACATTTCTATGATGAGCAAGGAAAAAAAAGTGAATCAATACCAGAAAAACAAACGTCAAGACAATAACGTGAAGTATGTGTTGGTGTCGGGCCTCACATACATGTGTTGTGAATAAGTTGCATTATAGTAATATTTTCCGCTTTGGGTCGTTTCTTCAACGCAACGGTCACATAGTTCATCACTTTCTGTCAGCAGACTTGACATGCGTATTACTCCATTGCTCTGGGATATTTTTATGTAATACTGCTCAAGTCTGTGCTAGGGGCCGTGGGGTCGTGTCATTGAAAATGTTCCATTAACAGCTACAATGAATAAAAGCTGACATAGAAATTATCACAGGGATCATTTTTCTTGTTCCTTTGATGGCTTCAGATAAGCAGTATGAATGTTGACCTCTCCGTCATCAGAGTTGTTGTCAGTACGCCGGCATATTTTTTCACCAGCTTGATATGTCTCGTTTAATTTGTGCGGAATTCACAAAACATTTACCTTTGAACTCTCTGTTCAAGAACTCATTGACCAAATCCATCTCCAGATTACTGCCGGGTTTACCTCTAATGTTGACAGTTCGGTTCCATTTCAGATCTACCGCTACTTCGCTGGGCAACCAACCTGCACAGGCAGCTAACAGCCTATGACCAATTATCCTATATTTGGTGTGGTTCCACCAATAATCAGAGGGCCGTTTATTAGTTGTACCCCTTTACTTGTTTCACAATGTGAAGGAGAGGGGATATGATATGCATATGATAAACACTGAGTTTTTTTAGGATACAAAAAAGAGCCATAGATTTTAGGTATAATGCAACTATAGTATAAAGGTATCCAAACATGCGATGATGTCCATTTCCGTGCTCAAATGTCGACCCACATAATGAAATTGAAGACAATATCATATTACAGGTTGAGAAGCTTCAGTGAATACTGACGAACCTGAAGTAATATAGCATCTCAATTCCCCAGTGGTAGATAATATCGTCACCATCATTATTCCGAATTGCGTCTTTTCGCACCATCTCCCTCAAGCCCCTTCTCATCACAGCAGTCGTGTAGTTGAAGACTACTGTTTTCTTCTGATGTTGGCATTTCGGATGGCAGTACCAACGACCTACAACTAACAAGAAGGGGAATTGTCGCTTGTAAATTTCTTTTATGCGTATGTAGATCTCTCGTTGGTCTTATTTGAGTGTAGCCAATCAACTACGATGATATAACAGTAGTAATAAAAGTGTACACTGTGTCTTATTGACCTTTTACCTTGGGTCATTAAGTGCACATCCGGTCACGTGATCCGGTCCCTTCGCGCCATGTTACCCGGTATTGTGCGCATTCGCAGGCGTCAAAGGTTACTTCTGATCACCTGACCGCAAGTGCACTCAGCGACGTATCGGCCATGACCTCTCGTGAAAGGTACTACTGCTATAGTGTTATTAACTTGGTTCGAGGAGCCTATAGATATTGTATTTATTTTTCATCTTGACATGAAATCGGCTATGCCATGATGCTCTGTAGTGCCCATAGCGAAAATATTTCATTGCAAAGAAGACAAAATTAACAAGTAACAATTTGTAATTAACAGATATATACATGTAGTCCTCACAGAACTGCATCATGCATGTACAGTATATTGACGAACAGTGTGATGCGCTTACCGGGCTTTGTGAAAATATTCCCCATTTAAGCAAGAAAGTTTGGAGCTACAGTGAAATGACAAGGCCTTTTCCGCGGTTTGTCGGCATCAGCAAACAATGGACGTATTTTTGCAGTGGTTCGAGCCACAGCGCCAGTCTCCTTCAGGTATGTCACCATCTGATAAACCAACACATTGAAGATGAAACCATCGTCCATTTGGACAGCCCAAGTTTGAGCACGACACCACTAGTACTGTAGATGTAAGGCCTACAAATAAATAATTTTTTAAATCGGTGAAACGATACACGTCGTATCCCTTCTCAATTGGACAATATACGTTATCTGACAGTATTGGTTTTGGATTGTTCTTCACAATATTCGGTTCCACAGAGAACCTATTTTTCTCTCATAGCGAACGCAGTCTACAAGACTACAGAGAAGCAATAGCGCACAGAAGTTAAGATAATAAAAATGCTGCACATAAGATAAATGCGCCGTATACCTTTCTTACAGAAACAATATCTGGAGGCCACAACACCTTCGTCATCCTCACTATCGTCATCATCAAATGAATCGACTTGCTCCTCATCCAGGTCAGTTGCCAGAAATCCAGTATGGCGGCGACGTCCCCAGAATTGTCGTGCCACATCAAATTGACCACCCGGGTCGCCAAAGATCGCAGATGGGTCTGTCTGTCATGCATGCTGGTGAATGAAGTGCATTGGCATGGAATATCGTGGAGTTTAGACATCGCCAACAGAGACATAGCCATGAGACACACATAACCAATGTTTACGTACGTCACGAATTCCTGTGCATGGTTAAAGCACTCATCAGTTTTTTTTTTCTTATCGACTTAAAGTCAAATGCCTGCTTGATGTCGTAGAGGGTTCCTCTTTCACGACGCTGTTGATGTCGAATAATTCTTCCATGGTATCCTACAATATTAAGGTTAAATCTCAGAGTGACGACTTCTGAATATGCAACGGATCACATCTCGTATATTCCATGCTTCACAGTGGTATATAATGCGTCAGCCCGGTGTAAACATCACGACTGGGGTGGTGTCCGGCCCATTATGTGAAAGGTTCTCGTACGCATGCACATTCCATTATAGGGAAGCATGTTGTTGAAGTTTTGGCGATATTTTGGACAAAATGTTGCGAGCGTGAGATCCGACATTCAATATTCAGCCACCGTCCGTGATAGCCCGGTAGCTGTCATAATGATTGATTCTGCCGTGGGAGATTGGGGGGACGATGGATGTTATTGCGTTCTGAACGTCGGAGAGGTGTTGACGCCGCCGGGCCTTACTGATTCAACACGGGGGTGGGGGGGGGGGCAGTATGAGAGGTTCGTATTTTATTTCCGGCACATAAGGCAGTCAGGCGTTCATAATTCTGTCTTTCCCTCGTTCCGTTACACATTTCTTGTTCCACAAATAACTGGAGAACGATTGATCCGATCGACTTACACTAGGACAGTGGCTTGACATCAATAACTAGGAATGCTGTTCAGTTACATGTATAATCCCAGCTGGCTCCCAGCCAGCTTTATTTTCAGCAGTTGTATTTTGTTTCGACAAAAACTCGACAACTATTGAAGCAATCGACTTGTGCGTTGCATGGTTCATCAAAGAGATCTCCATTTTCAACATCATACTTTTCATTAGTTATATCAGGTATCACAGACCAATAAAAATTGGTCATAGAGTTCAAGTGTTACTGTATGACGTGATAATGTTCCATAATTGTGAAACAGCTATATTCACTCCACTAAACCATAAATTCGTCTTTCCAAATTAGCTAGGACCGGAGGTAATGTCGGTCTACACGTAATCATTGGCCGTAAGTAGAAAACGTGCCACAAAGAGGCACAATCTACTCGTTATATATTACTTTTGTCTACATACGTCATATCATGTAACACCTTATTGTGTATAACATGACGATTTCGTAGGGATTTCACTAGCCTCAGTGGGTCGATAACCTCTATCCTTCCTGAAGCGTTATTATATATAAACAAGCTGTGAAAATGATACCCTCATATGCAGCATCCGTCGGTGAAAATTTTGAGTTGCTGGTTCGAGGGCTTCCAGTCGACCAGAACTCCTTTTGGCAGCCGCCCTTGATTTTCTTGCATCAATGTGCCGTTCACAACTGCCGACATCTCCGAAACACACGGTTTTCGCCCAAGTTCTATCCTGACGTTGGGTGACGAACTTGTGGAGAAATTCCAGCACCATAATGACTCCCGACGTTGAAGACGGATTCGTACTGATTACTCCCATATTCACCTAAAGCGCAATATATTTGAGTAATAAAAATAAAGCAATACTTTATTGTTTTCTATGTTATATGAATTTTATGTGGGAAGCATATCTTCCAAAGTTTACCTCACTGTATTGTGCCTATGTCTTACAATCCTAAATCCTCCACATGAAATAATGAATTAAACACCAAGGTCAGTCCGTCATTACGTTTGAAGGATATTACGCATAAAGAAACTTTAAAGCAGAGTGCCGATCGAGGCAGCAGAAAATTCAATTTATTAGCATTTGATTTGGTATGACTAGGCTTACCCCTATTCATAAGTATTTCATTTTCTAGAACTCAGTTTACCGCCATGTTTAACTATTCGGTAGTCTTATTAATGAGATACCAAGGCTTACCATCCTCCGTATTGTAGTCTGAATGTGAGGTGCCAATGAAAGTTTTCTGTACAGCCCTAAGGTTGCATTTTACTCGCCATACTAAAATCAACTGTTCCCATTCCTTATATATCTCACCCATTTATAATAAATATGTTAATTATAAACAACGTTAACAACTTACAATATTGCTTTTCCTACAGCTTTCAAACCAATAGTGATGTTCTTTTGGCCCGCGAAGACATTCCGTGTAGTTCTCCTTGAAAAAAGAAATGTGGTTCACGATTATATCTTCCACAACCAAAACCATCCGCTGTCGTTGTGTAAAATCGTTAGTTGTTGGTAAGAATGCTTGTATGGGGATCTCTCGGGCTGGTATCGTGTCCTCGTCCGCAATGAAAATCTGACACACTCTATCTTTTGTGGCAAAACATAATGCCCACAACAGCATTTTATTTCCCTCAAACTTGTTGTCTGCCTGATTTCTGCTGATAACAAGTTTCTGAACGTTGTCCCAGCTGAAGGTGTATCCCCCATGTCTGAAAATGTGAAAAATGCGATGAATATGTGGTATGTTTCATTGTCATGTTGTCACTCAGTATAAGGGTATGGGCATGAAACAAATAAATGAAAGTTATACATGCAAGCAACAAATTCACACTTTTGTTCATCACAGAAATACTTAATTGGCACTGATGCAGCCTCAGCCAAATCGTCCTTCTCCGTTTCCGTCAAGAAGCTGTCCTGAAAACCATCATTTTCTGCTGAATCCTTATCATCACTCTCCGATAGGGGTGTCGCGCCAGGCGAATATGCGCCGCGGCAGAATGTTGTATCATTTGAATAACATGAGTATAACTGCTCGTAGAGGATTTTTCTGCAATGCCTTAAATGGGGCCAGTATCGTTGTTCGTGTGCAGTAAAACCTTCCTATATCATGACTCAAACTACCGTTCCTGGTACAGAGTCACCCTTTAACGCATTGAACCGTAATGATTAACCCCTGACCCTGACCTCCCCGCTAAAATACAGGATGACAACGACAATTGTGTCAGAAGCCTCACGGGTATACACTTTATATAAAGAGCGTTTTCACCCCTTGTGGACGCTAGGAGTGTCTGCGTATGCCATTTGGACTTGGGCGACCAACTATATCTGTGAAGTTCTCCTTGACAGGTGATCTGATTGGCTGAATAGTCGGTTATTATGACAGAAGCCGCTTAAGCGGCCTCTCGGGTATATACATTATTAAAACAGCGTTGTTCAACCCTTGTGAACTCTAGGAGTGGCTGCGTATGCCATTTGGACTTGGGCCGCCAAATTATATCTGTGAAGCGGATACAACTTAAGACGTGATCTGATTGACTGCATAGTCGGTTATTACGTCAGAAGCCTCTCGGGTAATATACATTATGTAATTAGGCCTAAAGAGCGCCATGTTGGGTTCCAAGGGTTAAATCATGCCTTTGTTACCTTTATTGCCACTGAGGGAGGGGCTGGGACATTTGCATAAATTTTGCAGACAATTTTGCAGAAATATTTTCGCATCCGATGGCGGCACAACAACATTTTTATACCCTCACTCAATTCCGACGTGATGGCTCAACAAGCATTATTATTGATGAATCATTTCCCTCGATGGCTCACCCGAAGATTTTGCTGAAGATAGTTCACGGTCTCCACTGTACGAAACTTCATCTCTTCATCACTGAGTTCACCTTCAGCAGAATTATCTTTCAATTCTGCGTCTTTCTGGTCTCCTGTTATCTTCTCCATTATTGCCATATCACCCTCAGCCTGTCTCTTCCATATGAGCAATTGATCACAGCAGCCTTCTCTTATACAATCTACAGTTTTCCGTCTAGTCTCAGAGCCTACACAGAGTCCGAGATTGCGCAAATACTGAAACATCTGAGGTCGTAAAACAAAAGTAAATAAATAGTCATATTGAGGTAAAATAATATGGCCCCTTGGACCATTGAAATACTGATCAATGAACACCGACTATAGACACATTTTTCGTTGAGTTAGGTTTAACAATGAACCACCGCAAATGTCGTGGTGGGATGAAAATATTTCTCATCGACCCTTTGTATCAGGTTCTTCCCACTATAATGTTGGGATAGTTCTTGCTATATATCTTGTTGACTTTGTACTATTTCGGAACATATCATTTGCGTGTAAATAGGTCAATACCTAGCGACATTACTAACATTCAGATCCGCTGAGTACATTTGGCATTAAGCTACTCATTCAGTAATTCAGTCAGTACCAGTAAGGCACCGTCTTTAGTGACCCAACGATGGTCATATTTATTTCAATATAGGTTTTCTATATAACAATATATACAAAAAGATGTTGTTTATGAGCAATGGTGAGATTCTGTTGAAATAAACTCATTGTAAGGGATTCGTCACGAACTCCCTGCAATGAACTCGATCAATGCAACAGTATCTTGTCTGCCCTTAATTTATTAGGACTGGCATTCTTTATCAAGTTGTGCACCAAGTTGTCAGCCGTGCGTATGGCAAGCCGTTTTACTTTTTATTCGGCATTTGCTGATATCATTAAATATTTGCTGATGTCTTCAAATGATTTGCTGATATCATCAAATGATTTGCTGATGTCATCAAATGATTTGCTGATATCATCAAATCAGTCGACTTGCTGATATCACCAAATGATTTGCTGATATCAGCAAATCATTTGATGATATCATTAAATATGGCGGAACGTGAAAATAATCCTGTTTGATAATTTATACCTACTGGTATTTGGGTAAAGCTATCTTCCGACAAATCACATGCAATATGTATTACTTAAAGAATCAGACAATAACAATAAAACGCAACTACAGTGGTCTGAGTGATGTAGGTAATATTTTTAATAGCCATCACTATCAAACCTCTAGTATATAACATACGCCAAACTAAACTAATAAATGACAAATAGAATCACGAATATAAGGTCATTCGAATAAATATACCGTAGGGAAGATAAACTTTTCCATCGTGAGTTATTGACATGTATATACAAATTCATTAGATCAGCATTTGAGTATAAAAGGGCTGAGGCGAAAGGGGAGTTTTCGGGATTGATTTCGGGAAAGCCGGCCAGCATGGAGCATGGAATATTAAGGCCGAGCCTCCATGACTGGTTAGCTTTTAGGGCAGGAGATAAGGCATAGTCGCACGTACAATAATAAATTAATCTATATGACCCTTTACTGACCCGTAACAGGAGACAAATCTCTCACCGTGAGGACAGAACTAACCAAGCTTCAATGAAGCCAAATGGCTTCTTCTGATCTTTATATGATGTGGGTACTTGTGTAATCAAATAGTCCTAAAGCCGATACAGATTGAAACAGTTGTGTGACGTTATTTATCTAAGCATGTCCCCTGTAAACTCAGTATGATCTCAAGCGCTATTTGTCGAACATTCCGATCACTTTTCAATTCTGTGTTAGGGTCATAGCTCTCTAGATTTGTATCTAATACCGCTTATGCCGGTGCTAGGGGCCGTGTGGTCATGTCATCCAAGTTGCCACATGAACAGGTACAATAAAAGCTTACCTGCGATACAACACATATCACGAATCGTTAGATTCTTGGTATGTGCTTTAGAATAGTTTAACCAGAAGACTATACTGTGAAATCATGTGGCTCTGTCAGTATGTCGGCACCTCTTCCCACTTCCCTTATATGCGTTGTAATTATATCTATGTTGACCTTGCGGGGGGGTTCGGTCGGATGTACACAGAAACTCGTGTACGAGGTAGGCCCACCACAGTGGTTAATGGCCAGGACGTAAATGTCAACCTCTGCTAATCAGAGCAGAAATTGTGGAGCGAGCCTGTGAAACGGGACATGCGCTGTGAGGAAGTTTTCTGTCATTCTGAACAGGGAGCCTTCCACGTTATTCCTACTCTGTGTCTCTTTTGTGACGGGTGGGGGGGGGGGGCGCAGCAGGGGCTGAGTGAGTGAGCGAGTGAATATGATTTATCATGGCTTTCAACTATATTTGACTCATATCACGACGTTTTGGTCATATTCCTTTTCACACCTGGGAACCTCACGGGTAGTGTTCTATTCTTCTTTACACCCGCAAACCCCACGGTTGGGGTCGTGATTCTTTTCACGCCGGGGAATCCCTAGCGTTCTCCAGTTAGTCGCCCCTTACGACAAGCTGTCTGAGGACACAACGACATCTCAAGTGTAGCGGGTGAGGCAATTAGAGGTAAGGTATTACAAATTCGTAATCACTATTTTCAACACCCATGTTGAAGCATAATGCAAGAAAAATATGTGTGTATATAAAAGCCTACCTTGTTTTTGCAACCATTTCTCCACATCTCCAGGGATATGAGTGACTGCAATAGTTTGCACTTCTTTTTACACGCATGGTAGGCAATGACGCAGAGCAACACAACCCGTCTTTGCAAAGCATATCTTTTCTCCATGGAAACAGAGGCATTTATGAAGCATTTTCGCAGCGGGGCATGGTGTTCTACGTCTTTTAGCAATTCAGTCCATTTGAACTTTTGGAAATCTTCCATACACAGGTCCTTGTATGGCATTTGGTTGCTATATTGACGGATTTCCTTGCTTACTTGTGACGATATTTCGTTCAACACTGCCTTCCTTCCTGCTGGAAATATCAACAAGATGCGGACTACGTGGCGGTAATCGCTCTTGCTGATGGCATATGAGAGTTTGCTTCTAAACGAGAGAAATGGTACTCGTTTATTTGTCGTTTTCGGCTCTTCCTCGTCCCTCTTCCGTTTACGGCTGCCTTCCGCTTCCGGCATCTTGCGTCGGGTAAGCATCGTAGCAAGTGCCTGTTGAAAAACGTACTCATTATTTATGAGACATGTAAATGGTGCGGGCACACATTGTAGCGGGGGCGAACCTGAACAGTTCGGTGTAATTAGCTCCTGGGTTATGTTAGGGAAATGTTCGCAGGTCAGTTCTACGGTTTTTCAGTTTCGCATGCAATATGATGGAATGAAAACATTTTCATACACGAGTGCCACATGGGAACATATGTAACTAGCAGTTTAGATGAGTGATGTAGAGGCCGCGCGTACGGTAGAATTTATGTCGCCCCACACTGCAAAGTTACATCATCGCACGCCTTCTCACTGCATGTCTCTCCCGGGACGCGCATCACCCTTTCTTAATGTTAATTTAATGGCAGGTGGGCGACGCGCGTCATCCACACCCACGTCTGTAGTAGTGCTGACAAAATCACTCATGTTCAACAACATATCACCCTCCTTTATTTTGATACCACAATATATTAGGTGAAGGCCTGTTCAGAATTTTCATTAAATGCGTAAGTTACTGTGTTAAGGCTGTCGTCGGCTTAGGTGACCTTTGACCCCTACGCACCATTATTAATATGCGGTATTGTGCGCATGCGCAGGGGTAAAACGTCACTTTCGGTCACGTGATCGTGACCTGACCAAGTACCCGCTTAAATTTTACCCGGGGGAACAAATAGGTAGGTCAATTGAACGAAGGATGCCCTTTATATACTACTCCCACTCATTACGTCTTCCTCCTCGCCACGGCATGAAGGGCTCGGACCACTATTAAAATTACATTGACGGCCATGTTAATGAAACTGCGCCTGGCTGATTTATTAATTATTTTTGGACTTTCATCTCCTGGCAGTTTGTAGTTCCATTCAAGTCCTGCATCGCCATCTACTTCTTGGCGGGGTCGCCCATCAAAATTTCGAGCCAGAGCGTCCTGTTGGCAAGCACCGTACTTCCGGCGAATAACTTACCTGCAAAAAGCAGAGTCTACGCACCTGCATATAGTGCCTCAGACTGGCATGAATTATGCAGTGAATTCAAAATAAAAGTCACAACTCAAAAGGGCACTTGTCATGCTTAATGTTGGCCATGCAAGCCCTTGTCTCATTATCAAAAGGAAGCTGGGGAAAAAATCAGCACAAAAACTTGTCCTCTATGGCAGAGGTTATTTAGAGGGGTTAACGGCTAGGGACTTTTTTTAGTGGTCCGAGCCCTACTAGACACATTAAATTCAACCAATCCAAATGAAATTTGGGAGGCATGTGACCTGTCCACTTACCATTTCATGTTAGCCTATCTGAGCTACTTCCATCAAATATGTCTCGGAATATGAACCATTAACTACATCTACCCCCATCTTTCTTCACAATACACATGTATTCACTATAGTGTGAGGTGCCTTATGGCATTGCCTAAACCAAGAAAACTCCTGTCACTGAGGAGCTGATCAGTCTCAAAATGGATTCTGCATACATCTGTGAATCCTATACCTAAATAGAAATATCCCTAAACTGTTTCTGGATTTTTCAATAAATTTTTAAAAAAGATGCCAAAAAATTCAGATTTTGGGGATTTTTATGGTAAATATGATATTTCAGTGGAAAAACTAAAAATGTGTACCTGTCAAATTCTGGTCTGTATGAAAGGGGGACATCTAATACACAAATAAATGCCAGGCAGTGACAAAAAAAATAAATAGCAAGACCCTTATGTCACTCCTGCATACCATAATACACATAATCATGTGTATCCATTAGGGTGATACGTGCAATACATTACTGTGATCAGCCTATGATGAAAGGTGTCAGATCAATTGACACACACTTTTGTCATAGAGACAGATAGTATATAAACTTTACCAATTACATGGCTATCTCATCACATCTCTAAAACATCACCAGATCAGCATGCGAAACTCGAAGAAACGGAAGCGAGTTAAGAAAGGAAAGCGAGGGAGCTTGGTCACCCGGTTCAAATTGGGTCATAAATTACTTCCCCAAAAAGTCTGCCATGCACAGGAGACACCCTCAACTTCAGGCATCATGAAAAACTCTGAAGAGGTGGAAACAACTAAACAGAATGAGCCAAAATCAACATGGCACCCCAGGTATGACAGAGAGGAATTCAGCAAAGTCACCAGAGTTGGTTATGATGGCCATACCTACATAATTCGGGATGAGGAAGGAAGGTCTGGGAAGGCAAAACTATTACGTCCCAAGGAGTCAAAGAAGCCGGATTTAGCAGAAAAGTATGCAAAGACTCCAGCAAAGCAGGAGAGGATAGGCATGAGACTGTTGCATGCTGGGAAAGTGCAAGATATATGGAATGAGGCAATACGGGACCACGCCACCAT
The DNA here is from genome assembly GCA_036873755.1 of Hanleya hanleyi. Classification (NCBI taxonomy): domain Eukaryota; kingdom Metazoa; phylum Mollusca; class Polyplacophora; order Lepidopleurida; family Hanleyidae; genus Hanleya; species Hanleya hanleyi. Next base: position 59,622 of record JAVTVY010031773.1, read on the forward strand.
TACACCTACCTGCCCACTTCCACAATTTGCCATCAGTGAGGTGAAAATTAAGAGGATTATGCTGGAAACAAACATTAAATTGCAAGGAGTGTACCTTTGTATCTAGGCAGTGCAAACTATACAATGAGGCTCCACACAGGGGGCGGGGAGGCTCCACACAGGGGGCGGGGACCGAAGTCTGCAACGACCAACATCCAACTGCAATCCGGCCAGATGGATACTCCTGTGAGCAATAAAAAGATTAGGTTCTTATTAGCTAGCAGTGACATACCAACACCGTGTAGATCATCAATGCAAAAAACAGCAAATACTATTGGTAAAACAGTCTTGCAAACTGCAGAAACTGACATGGCGGAGAGGCGAATGGAAGTTAAAGAAATTAATAAGATGAGAGGACTACCTGAAAATCAGCCAATCAACGTGCAGTTTGATGTACGATACAACAGCACAACACGGGTGAACCGCAAGAAGTATGGACAGAGTGCATCTCAAGCCATTGGAATCGTATGTGAGGACCAGACTGACCAACACAAAATATTAGGGATGTATTTGGAAAACAAATTATGTGCCTCTGGAGCTTACTTAAGGTCTAAAGGATATACTGTTACTTGTCCAGGTCATGCAGACTGCACCGCAACAATTTCAGAGCAAACCAATATATCAGAGAGAACAATAGCATATCAACTCGGGAGACAGTTTGGAGTGGAAAGTGTTCTGGTGAAATATCTTACCACAGATGGGGATGCCAGGGGGGCGGAGGGCTTCGGCGAAGGGCTACAGAGTCTGCAACCAATCATCGAGGTTCAGAGGCAAGCTGATATTGTTCATCTTGGACAGTCGCAGTTCCATAAAGTCAATAACGCCAACTTCTCGGAATTCATGTTCCCAGGTGACACCAAGCAAGAGCAGAAAGAGGCACAGAAAGTCTTCAGTCCAGGAGATCTGAAAGATAGAAGCCACCTGATTTTGAAAAATTTGTTTGAGACTTATGCAGGGGACATAACTGAAATAGCACAGAGGCCAGAGGTTAAAAGAAAAAAAATCTACAATAAAGCAATTAAACTTAAAAACTATATAAAAGCTAAGAAAGCTAAAACCGATCCGGATAAGGCAAAAGAAAGAAGAGAAGGCTACAAGAAAAGACAGCTTGACAAACATTTATCCTAAAAGAACACGAGTTGTCTCCCCTGATGTGTCGGACTCGCCTGTTACTTCTGATTCAGATATTAACGCGTGGATTGAGGTGTGACCAATGAACAAACAATTTGGATACTGTTTACCCAAAAATACATGGCCTGAACATTTCTCCATGGCCCTACACCTCTGTCTCTGATTATTAACAAAACTGACTTCTGCACTCAGGTGTGCAATATTGTGACACCTTGGCTGATGACATAAGTGGCATATGTCACTCGTGAATTCTTCTAAATTTATATTATGATGCAAAATAAATTTCAAACAATGAACGTGAATTATTCTCCATGTTTTCTTTCCAAAAGGCTGGATATTAATCACTCCATAATGGGGTGGCTGCTTCTTCTGCACCCCAGTCCACAGTAAACATGCTCCATTCGAGCCTAATTGGCTATTATAATTAATTTTTTCGAAATATTTTGCTCTCCATGTGGTATACAACTCCGCCATCTTTATCACTAAACTATGAAATTGACATCAGTGAGAGATTGACATCCAGCCTCCTTGTATGACTTACCTGAACCGGTGACATATGTATTCTGTGTTTACGCTTTTAGGGCTCGGACCACTATTAAAATTACATTGACGGCCATGTTAATGAAACTGCGCCTGGCTGATTTATTAATTATTTTTGGACTTTCATCTCCTGGCAGTTTGTAGTTCCATTCAAGTCCTGCATCGCCATCTACTTCTTGGCGGGGGTCGCCCATCAAAATTTCGAGCCAGAGCGTCCTGTTGGCAAGCACCGTACTTCCGGCGAATAACTTACCTGCAAAAAGCAGAGTCTACGCACCTGCATATAGTGCCTCAGACTGGCATGAATTATGCAGTGAATTCAAAATAAAAGTCACAACTCAAAAGGGCACTTGTCATGCTTAATGTTGGCCATGCAAGCCCTTGTCTCATTATCAAAAGGAAGCTGGGGAAAAAATCAGCACAAAAACTTGTCCTCTATGGCAGAGGTTATTTAGTGGTCCGAGCCCTGAAGGGCATTAGTGTGATATTTTAATCTTTTTACAAGGACCGGTACGCACAAGACAAGGGTCCCGTTTCGTGCTGGCGTATCTGCATGCGACATTTCAACATGTTGGAGACATTGTTCACTGCATGTGACGGTCCCTGGTTCCACTCTCTTTTCTGCATAGGCCTACTCTTCGAAATACTATTCCATATCAACCCTGTCCACATCGAGGTAATCGTTACCGACTCTGCAGAAACGGGCTCCGCCACACTGTGTAGAGACACAAATGCGACCGCATCTGTTTCTCCATACTACTGAGGAACTAGGAGGGGCATTACTTGAATTAAAACTAAACTAAATAGATAAGCTGACATTTCCATCATTTATCTAGCCCACAATGCATATAAAAATAAAAATGTGAAAACCCTTGCAATTCACGTCAAATGTGAAGTAGGTTAGCGTTACTTTTTATCTTAAGTCACATGCTGGACATCTCTTCTGTTTCTCTCCTTACCGTGGCAAGGGCCCTTCACATCGCAATATAAAGTGTCGACATTGGCTGAAGATTTTCCCAAACATTTACTGCGGTAAGTTTCAGGTCGCTAATATGAATGATGACGAAAATATTTCTGCGTGGGGAGGGCATGACGATATCGCCCCTGCTTGTGCAGTATTTTTACTACATGGCTAACTGAATGTTAGCCCTAGAGCAAGATTATCTTATAAGTTGAGTTCGTGGAAGCAGTATTCTGCGAATAAATCTTTAAGTGAAAATCACGTTTCAATAAAAGATATTGAAGTCTGGAAATCATAAGTAAATATTATTGTCAGATTTCGATCTTTGAAACATGTTGCAATCTTTGATCAAACATTGTTATATTAACTGTTAACCATGTTGATAGTAGGCCTACGTACATTGCCATGTTGAGGGCCGATATGTCGACCCTTAACGTCGCATTGCGATATTAAGACTCGACCATGTCGATATTTTGTCCATTGCGATGAAAGGGTCGACCCTCAACATTGAAAGGGGAAGGTGGCAAAATATCGACATGGTCGACCGTTAAACAGCTGTTAAAGTTTCTACCAAATACCGATTGCATACTTTGCACGAAAACACACAGAGAACTGTGTAAAGAAGAAGTTGATACTTTGTTTATATCTAAAATGATACGAAATTGAATTTGTTAACATATGAAATAGAGACCCTTCGTGTAATGGCCGCCACGAACGATCGAAAAACCGTTTCCAAACAGGCGTGGGTATGAAGGGTTTCCAATTTTATATTTTTCCCAAACTTCGAGCATTCCGAAAAACACTAAACCGTCATTAAATTCCGAAAATAAACTCTTAGAAGAATTTAGCATAAAAAAGTATGAGTTGCGCGGACCATTTGGTACAACCTCTAAACAGTAAACCGCGGTAAAATGTCGAATACAGCTTCTTACAACAATTTCATCAAAATAGTATGAGACACAATACCGATTTCGTGCAACCTTTAAGAGCCATCATGTCGACCCTTAGAGTTGCAATGCGTTGTTAGGGGCCGTTGGCATTTAAAGGGCTTCTAATGGGCTGCTTTTCTTTTGAGAAAATAAATTTATCACCGAACTGTCCTGGCAAAGTATTCATTTTGTAGTACTGGTACTTACAACATAAACGGTTTGATGGCGTTTTTTCTTTTGTTTTACACTCTTAAAACGCAAATGTTATATTTAACATCTAGAGGGTTGGAGGAGGGAAAACATTTAGAAAGTGTTGTTTGGATGCAACAGCTTAAAATGTTGCATTTAACACTTAAAAGTGGTGAATACAACACTTTCTAAATGTTTTCCCTCCTCCAACCCTCTAGATGTTAAATCTAACATTTGCGTTTTGAGAGTGTACTTACACGATTAAAATGTACTGTCCTTCAATTATTTTCAAACCCACCTGTTCTGATTTTTCGAGCTCCCGTTGGCGGAATTCAGCAGCGAAAAACATTTCTGACAGACAAATCCACTGTGGGAAATCAATGAAATGTTAAATGTACCGAGGACAGTCGGTAGCTAAAGATTTGCAAAAATAACCCCTCTTTGAGGGAACGAAATCTTCATCGCAATGGTCGCACATCTCCGATTTTTCTTCATCTGCGAATGAACGGAATTTGGCTGGCTTTATATATCCAAGGTAGAACGTGCAAAAAGTAGAGAACGTGCAATTCAATTTAGATGAAAATTTCGGGCCCCGATTGTAGTCCTTGGAAACTATATTTCAGTCATATCACGACGTTGGGTCCTATTTCTTTTCTCACCCGGCAACCACACGGGTGGGGTCCTATTTCTTTTCACACCGGGAACCCCACGGGTGCCTCAGTTAGTCGCCTCTTACGACAAGCTCTCTGAGGAGCCGAGGCTTATTCTTACCATGACCTGCGATGTGCACAGCGACATCGCAGGTCAATCCCCGGAAGCTCCACGGGGCACGAAGATTCAAACGCAATATAGTGAGTCAATGTTGCAACGCATATGTCGGGCGGAATAAGATGAAGAAGGGCTCGGCCCGATGTTGGAAGTAAGAATGTGACATAGCCTTCGATTTGACTACAGTTTGTGAAGTTTCAGAGGCGAAATACACAGTTATGCGTCGTTGTTGAGGTTATAATGATTAAAGCAAATAGATTAAAGTGTGGCACACTTCCCTAGGTTGCATATACTGGTGTGCAAGGACTGGGCACATCAAGTTAGAGTGCCGAAATTGAGTCGGAGAGGCCCCCGCTAAGCTGGTCACGGTTCACTTTCGGATCCCAAGATTGCTAACGTCGTTATATCATTAGAATTGGTGTGTGCCAGGTCTGTTAAGTCGGGCTCACATTCATGATCATATATGCTTATATTGGGTTACCCACTATTAGATTGGTATAAGGAAGGGGTCACAAGGATGACAGATCTAACGTCGAGGAAGGATATAATTAAAAGACAAGAGAGCAGAGAGAAGACGATAATGTATGTTTAGTATTAATGTACATAGCATGAGTATCGCGAGTATGGTTTAATGTATATTTGAAGACTATGGCTCAAATGTAGGAAAAATAAATTGATGAACAACGCGTATCTAGGGGCGGCTTGTTTGCTGGCCCCTCTCTGTGGAATGTCATAGGTACCGGTAGGGTAAGGTTGTATCGAGCACAGGTGAGAATATGGAAGCTGACTCTTCTTGAGGCCTGGTCAGCGAGGATGACTTCTGCTATCCCAAATGATGATATACCAGTACCAGTATCTAAAATGAAAAGATGCATATAGTTGGAATGAAATGCATACTTGATGAAATGTCGAAAAAGGCTGTGCCGCACTTGAGGCGTAACCTAATTTGATCACGGCGTTCCGGACAACCCCACACAAAGAACTTGTTCGCACGCAAATATACATCGCTCCGAAATAACTATTCAGACATATTTTCACACGTTCTTAAACATATTTAGTTATATTCACATGTAGGATGAATTATGGAAGGAAATATTGATTGGAAGTACGGCCTTCTGTCTTGGAGGGGTCACATGGCGTGGTTCCACCTTCGGTAGAACAACGAAGGCGTTGTTGAGGACTTTGAAAAAGAAAAGGAAATGAATTGCAGATATTTGTAGTTAAACGGAACACCCGAAAAAGCCTGAATACAACATTTGCGCAAATTTCCGATCAAACGTAAATTAAGACTAGCAGAAAAGAATGTTTTGTGAGCGACTTCCATCACACGAAGACTTTGTGAAAGAAAGCCCTGAGCTACCACATCTGATTAGCCGTGTATCAAACTGTTAGCACTAAACTGAAATTGAAAATGTTCCACAATGAATCATAGGTGAACAATAAGAGTCTGAAGTCGTGAAAGAATGTAGGGAAAGTTAACTTCGCGAAAGTTGTCTTCATTTTCTGCCTCAACCTCCGCAAATGCGCGTTGCAAGGTGATACCGCGATTGCGGCAAAATACAACGAGCGAACAGACAATTCATACGTTCATTGGAATTGTTTACAATAACTAATTATATATTTTCATTATTATTGAAATATCGAGTTTCTATATACGTGTTGAAATATTGGGATAATACGGAGCGATATTCGTTAGAGATTTACTCCTACAATATATTACTGTTGCAGGTCCTCAATTCAAAGACATATTCCAACGTATCCCCCCCCAATATTACACGTTAGGATTTTCTCGCGGAAAGACGGTGTCACTTATTGATTTGCAAATGACAGCCCCTTTTTGTTCCCCGTTAGTGTCAGTGCTTGTCCATTTCGCCTACGAACCTTGACCGCGGGCTGTGTCACGTGGTGTTTGTGTCCTCGCTTCCATTCTATTGTTCGTCGTTCTACTATGAGGGAAGCCATGCTTCCAGGAGAGAAACTGGCTGCTGAATTTAGCACACACTAACTTTGACGGTTTGATATAATTTATTGCGATCCCATCCACAATTACTAGTGGTGCGACTTGGATGAAAACATACCAGAGAACAGTTTTTGCATGGTGAGTAGACATGTCATTGCTGTATTTCGACAAAACCAGTGAATTGTCAGGGGTCGGGGTGGTGGTCAGCGTGGCTCCCATGGACAAAATGACATTTTCTATAGGGCGTTCTGGCTCCCGATAACTCCAACATATTAAACAAGAGACTGAACGATCCATTTTATTGGACTACCCGCAATCTAGCGATATTTCAACAGGATTATTGTTTACACGCCTTCTGGTGACCCGCATCAATATAGTGCATTTATGTCACAATAGTCAGAGATGTTGGGTGTGAGGGAGGGAATTTGGCTTAATGTCACACTCAAGTTTGTTTCACTCATATGGTGACAGTCAGTTTGGTTGGTGGAGGAAGCCGGCGTACCCGGAGAGAACCACCGCCCTTCGGCAAGTAACTGACAAACTTTCACACATGGATCAGCTGGGCTCGAACTCGTACCGGTTCAGCGGTGTGAGGCTAGCGGTCACCAGCGAAGCGCCTTAGACCACTCGGCCACCGAGGGCCCCCTGTTGGGTGTGAGCATTAAATGGGCTTAGTGTGGTGCATCTCCGGAAACAATTTTTTCAAGTTTGGATCAGTAACTGCATACATTGGGACGTTAAAACTTACCCGTTGCCAACAGCGACGCCTTGACCTGCTCAAAACATATACACGCTTAAAACTAAAGTGTTGAAACGTACTCGTAAAGTGTTGAAATAACCGTTTGGGTATGTACACATGGACTCCCTGTGGACACACGCAAAGGGTTATTTCAACACTTTACGAGTAAGTTTCAACACTTTAGTTTTAAGCGTGTATACTTTTTAATTTCGTGGGGGGGGGGGGGGCATTTTACCCACTAAAGGAAACCGTAGTAATCATCTTGCCATCATTCCCACCCTCCTTCTCTCGATAAATGTTTTTGGATGTTTGGACCAGCAAGTGGAGGCACTGGGATGTTGGAAGTTGGCCGTTGCATTGCTATTTCCAATGTTCTTGTGGTTCTGACTGTGGGATAATCTTTAAAATTTCAAATTTCCAAGATTGATAATTTGCTTCTTTGGGCCGTCTTAGGCACTCGATTACAGGAGGGAATATTCGTGTGTCCGCTGTGTAGTAAGGAAGTGGAGGACCAGGAATCATTCCAGAAGCACTGTAAGGAACATAGACAGGATGTAGATCCTTATCTGCATGGGAAGTTTTCTAAAATACTTTTTCTGCCAGGGTTCGGTCATTTGGAAATTCATAAGATCAGAACCATATTTTGGTTAGCATGGGAAGTCTACGTCTCCCGTCTTGCCAGGCTACTTGGGTTCAAATCTCCAAATGCTATGAAGTATTGCCGTGATGGGACAGATCACCATAAGTCCTGGCAGATTCTTCTGATATCCCTGTATGCAACCACTGAAGAGCTGGTCTTGGCATATGTCAGGCATGCCATGCAGCAAGGTCTCAAGCCAACAGCGACCGATTATGACCACTGGCTCCAGGATGTACAGGACCCAAATTACAAGTTTCTATGGGAACTCGCACTGTCTTATATGTTCACTGTCAACCCCTTTCGTTCGTCAGTGAGGAGAAATAATAGTGACGTTCAAATGGTAGCACGAACCGCGTTTCAGCTTTATTTTATGGCACATCGAAAATAAACTACCAATAACTTGAACTGAGGGATGCATGCATGAGGAACCAATGGCCAATAGAAGTGGCCGAGTTTGTAAACCAGCATGAGTGTTTGTCACGGTCAGGGCACCCAAGCAAAGCTGCTTCCAAACGGCATCTCAACAGAAGAGATGTGAAAACGGTGTTGCCGAAATTTAGACGATCTACAACAGGTACAACTTAAATACCATCGCCGTTATCATCTCGATCATCATTATCATCATCATTATTATCACCACCACCACCACCATCATCATCACCCAAGGCAGCACCACTGGTCTCTGATCCCCAACGCAATACATTCGATGTCATTAATGAGTGAAGAAATCAATGCAGTCAAAGAATAATGCACCAAATAAATGGATTAGTAAGAATTAGGTCAATGAATATTTATTAAATACGGGTTTAGTGCACTGTTGTCATACTCTCCGCTTATATTTCACAACAGCAATATCCAATTTTCCCCAGGTGTGCCGAGGACAATAAAACGTATTCAATGATTGAGAACAACATCTTTCACATACTATACATTATCCGCATGGTGATTTCTTCGCCATCGCAACTGAATCGTATCAGAGTGTATCGGAAGTGCATCCGTCCCACAAGTTAGTTTTACATTGTATAGAAATTACGAATACGAATTATATTTGAACATCAACAACGAGATAAGTAATGTGCCGTCTTGCGCTCCCCCCCGCAACAAATTTCTTGTCGTTGGACCAGCAGGTGCGGACATTGGAGTATTTGCAACTGCTACTTATAACTCAGCATTAATGGTTACGGACCACCATTCTGACAATGGAGTGTTTCATTTTAATCCATCCATTATTTCGGATATAGTATCTGAATAAAGAAAATTCATTTAAGCCTTCACATTAGGTATAATGTGAACCGTATGTATTATCTGTACTGAATTGTGTTTTTCTTCCTTTCGTACATTGTCGGATGAATGACAAGATTCAGCAAATTGTTGAGAAAGAATCTGTGGACACCAAAATTTCAACAGTAACTGAAACGAAATCGATGCATGGAGAATGGATCTGCGAAGGAAAAATTATCTTCAAAATTCATTTGAGAGGAAACCTCAAATAACTGTTACGGGAGCTGAACTGGACGAGGAGCTGGTAAACTTTTCGGATCATTGTAAAACGAATCAACAGAATTATAGGTATGGGCCCGATAATAAATGTCCCAAACGATATTATCTGATATTTAACTTGGGAGAATATCTCTTTACTGTTTAATTTTGCAGGCAGCATTCGGTTGATTATGATATCGTACAGGATAGTGTGACTAATGTGTTTCGATTATTACTCTTCAACATGAATTATTGCCGATGCTAAATGCCAGATTTTACGCAAGTGACATAAGACTAGATGATTGTGTTCCTCAAAGAAACGATGTGAAAATTGTCCCGTCTTCAAAATTCCCCAAGACCGGCGTGACCTCGACGATATCACGATGAAGAGCAAAGCTCAGTTGCTTCTTCTGATAAAAGAATCATTAGACAACCTTGATGAAGATTGTGATTTATGAAACAGATTTAGTTTCGTAGAAGAGGTTAAGGGGAAAAGCATGACCGAATACGTACAATTCCTGATAGAGGTTCCAAATTTCATCAAAGAGCAACGTGGTAAGGCTGAAGAAATGGACAACCTTTCAAAATGCTCATTCGCTCCTTTTTGCTGACCGACTAGTCACGCTTTTCAGGTGAATACCTTCATTGTCTCATCAATGTGCTTTGTGAGCAAGTGCATCAAGTTGTTCATTATCGAATGTAATGCTGTGTACAATGGCATTTTTTAAAGAAAATGGACACCATAATTGTGTATCCCTATAACTCATTCTCTGCATATCGGCAACTATTTATATAAATAAATCCTGTTATCAATCCAGATAGAATTGACTGAGGAAGACAAAGAAAAGGGATGTACAGACGAGGACAACTTCGACTGTGCCATTAATACGGTGTAAAAAACGGAAGCAGCATTCATGGAAATATATAGGTGCGTATCTGTTATCTAGACCGAGTACATCGAAAATGTACCCTGTGTATCGACCACAAGGAAATTCTAATGCATTTTGTAAACAGGGTAGTTCCTGAAGACAGTAATGGGCTGGCTTGTCAGACGGGTGTGGTCTATGCATGGAGTTCGACATTTTCAACAGTGGATAATCGAACCGTTGCATTTTGGGCTAGTATGCAGGAACATAATAAGTGTATTTATTGATATCACTCACTTACTCACTCCGTTACTCACTACCATAGACACTTAAAGTGTAACCGTGGCACTTGTGTAAGTGTATGTCATATTCAAGATAACGATGTGAATGACAAAACGTAATAAAGTTTCCCCCCAACATTTCACTCGTATTTTATCTCAGAGAATTCAAAGGCAGATTTCTACAATGGGAGAGAAATCTGCGCTGTCGTTTTTGACGTCAGCGATGACGTTAAGAACATCATACTTCGAGCGTCCTGCACCGTTTGTACCGTTCACGGCGATGCAGAGAATGGAACAGTTTTGTAACAATGTTGCGGACGTGGTTTATCGTTCCATAATAACGTCACAAGTTCCAACATGCTTGTGGCGCTGTGCACTACAATAACATTATTAACAGTGAAATTGTTAAAATTAAAGTCATAAAAGAAGAAAAAAAGTATAAATTCTATCATTTGGAAGATAATCTTGGATATGACGTAAACTTGCAGAAGTACCACAGTTACACTTTAAACAAAAAACATCACTTTCTCTCTCGTTTCCTACACAAGTCCGGTTTGACTTTGCTCAACACATTTCTGATTTCCTCTTTATTGTGGGTTGGGCAAAACAAAATTGTGCTTTTAGGCAGGCAATTAGTGCCCACCCAAAACTGTGCACACGCACCATGACCCCAGTAATTTTCACAGAATTCACACCCAACCCACAAGCCCAAAACTTTATCCTGGGGTGTCTGGTATTGGATTCCACACAGTTTACAACAGTTATCAACCATGGAACTGTCATCCACTTGCTCACGGTCTTCCTCGTGTGTCACCGGAGGATCAGGAACATACACGGGCTCGTTGTCAGGGGAAAGAGTGGAGGTCAAAGGAATAAGGGAAGGAGGTCCAACGATAGAGGGGCTCTCGCATATGGGGATACGGGCACGTTTACATGGAGGAGAGCTCTGGGGTGACGAGAGAACAAGTGGGGTCTGAGGGGCGGATTGGGAGTGTTGGTCGGAACGGAGAAGCGGAGACAGATAACACCGAGGCTGGGAGAGGTAAAGGCTGTGTCTCAGATAAAGAGGATGAGGCGGTGGATCTTGGTGGATTCAGAGTCTGCAAAAAAAGAAACTTCCAAAGTTATTTTAATGAACATAATCGTGAACGCTGCTTTCAAAACGAGTAAACTGCAAAACCATACTGGCCTACGATCGATTGTACACAGTTGAATTATCGATAGGCAACACGGTATCATGACAGAAATACAACGAAGAAGTACAATCTCTAAAGAATTCGTGCCGTATGAAGTCCGATGTACAAATCTCTTGGTGGTATTTTTATTATTATTCTGTCGACTGACAATCCGGACAAATCGCAGCCACTCACAACATGCATGTCGTTTACCATGCACCATGTATGGAGATGGTGCTTTATTTGAATATTTATTTTCTTAATTGGTGCATTAAACCACCAGACTTTACCGACATTGTCACACTCTCAATACACTTACCACATATTTCATACATTCACTGAATCTGGGCGTGAACCAGTGATGAAATTGGCCGGTGTCACACCACAACACCAGAAGCACATCCGCACCACAGGTGACAATCAGCTCTTCCATCTATTGGATAAGTAATATGAAAATACTAGTACCATTTTTCTCTTTGTTTACAGCTCTTGCATTGATTCCATGTAACAAGTACCGACGCGTAACTCCCAACATAAATGTATGGTTCGTACACTATCCCTCCTGCCAATAGCTATATCATTGACCAAGGATATACACTTTGATACACATGAATGAGGTGAATAAGGTATGTGCATGAAATTAACCTGTATTTCAAGAAACCACAATTATGATTACGTTGATAATTTCGTCAATTTCAGCGGAAAATACCCCAGTTATAATTTATTGACAATCTGGCCCATGCTGTACATCTAGGTATAGACTAGGGTGAGAATGTACAAATCACACATTTATGTCACGTATCGCCTATCAGTGTTCCTGCAGCTGGGCCGGGGAAAATCGTTTGTCTTTAGAATAAAGTACCGTTCTTTGCTACAGTTAACAACGTATAAAGTAAGTAATAATGAAACAACCTTGCTAAAAGTAGTTGTCTGTCTTTTCCTAAAGGACTTTTGTCGTTTCTCCTTTTCTACAACATATGCTTGCTCTCGAGGCCCTGTCCAACGGGTCTTGTAAGTGGTCAATTCTCCCTTGTAGTGACGGGCTGGATTTGTAGACCGACTTTTCTTGGCGTACAGCTGACTGCATTCCCACTGCGACTTTGCAAGAACAGTTATTATTTGTGATAAATAAATAAAGAAATATAAAACAATATTATTATAGTACAAAAGACATCTGTTATGGGCATATACTGGGTTTATACTATTTGGTGTTGGTTTATTTAAAACTATCGGTATGTAAAAAATAAATCATCAGCTTGCAAGGGCCTTACATGAACAAACGCATTCTGTACTCCAACTTGTCATATCACAGCGATGACAACATTGTACGTAATCGCAAAAGTCGAAATAAATAAATTAGTTCTCATGGTAATGTATTCAACAATGTTTCAATACAGCAGTCGCGGAAAGAGTGTACATATATAGCGATGCAGCCCTGATTACACAGTCCACTGTTGTATAAATAAAGCAATATAAATAAAGCAATGTAAAATCTTACCATGCTACTTCCAAGAATAACGCACGTGTTGTTTAAGATTGCATGGATTTCACGCGAACTTTATGCCCTCTGACCATGTGATAAATCAGCATATCTGATGCCAATGCTATAATGTAGCTATATTATGATAGGTCCGATGGAGTCCAATCGAGTGAGCCCGTGTGCTGATATTTTTTTTTCTTATTGCCCTTTGTAAAGACAAATGGGGCGCTGTGGTCGATTTCCGTGTAATTGAGGTGGGGAAAAGGAATCCGATGATAAATGTGTTTCAAAGACGAGAAATGGAGAGTCTCAGGAGTGTATTTGTTGTGAATTCCATGAAAAGGTGATAATGAAATATTGGGCGATATGATTATTAAGCTGTGCGTCGCAAAGTCATGATATTTGAAAGGACGCATTAGACTTTTTCCGAAGAGAGTTTGCTGTTGTTGTTGTCATTTGCTTGCCACCATTCGCCATTTCCACGTGTTGGAATATTGAGTAATTAAACATGAATATACCCCAATTGGGATTGTGGGAACAAATCCTTGTAGACAGAAATTTCAATCTACTTGTGCTTGTTGTTTTTTGATTTGTTGAGAATTAGATGAAATGTCTACCCTTTGTCTTGATGTCGACTTAGTTGGAAAAGCAAACAAGGTGAAATGCAAGCTATTTAAGCTTAGAAATGTATTTGTGGGAGCTTCCTTTGAAATTACAAGTGTCGAATTTGTAAATGCTGAATCAGTCCACGTACTTTCTTCAGATCATGTGAATATATCATCTTCACTCATTCACTGTGATGACGCTTCCAAGTTGCAAATACCTCCTGCAATACCAACTACTAGAATATCGTCTGTCACATTTTCACCCTGATGCCGAAAACATGTAAATGTATATTGAAGTTTTCCTCACCAAACGGTCCCCATACAGAAGTAGTCTTCCCATTCGCACCTCTCGGATCTATGCCATTGATCATATTTGAAAAGACAATTGAATCATGATAATCATGAAGTTCATGTGATGAACATAAGCATGAATTTCCTAGGATCCTGTTTCGAGTTACTGAATGACCTATATTTCACACAATTAGCTAGGTTAGCGTTACCCATATCACCCACCTATGCCAGTCTCATTTACTTAACATATATTATTTTAATTCATGGTAGAATTCTTATTTTTCATGTAAGGAATAATTTCGTTTGTAACCACATTTTTAATTATCTCTCTAGGATATGAGTTATGTTCATATTGAACATTGTGGAAGAGGTGATATATCTAACAAGAGGCTATATCTCTATGACAAGAACAGGCAAGTTTGGCTTGCGCAATGTTGAACCATCAACCCAATATAGATGATTGTGCTTTCATTGGTTTTGCATCCCAATGCTTTTATGTATCGATCACCAAATAGTATATGTAAGAATCCCGGTGAATAAATACAATGACTAGGAGTAGGCCTACCATTTTTTCTGTACCACATCACCAATGTTATCTCTTTTTTACATTTGGAAATGGAAATCCTGCTCGTGTATCTTCTGGAGACATTTCTGAAGCAGAACATCAACATATTCGGAATAATCGACACCATTTGCATGACGCATTAAACAGGAACATGTTCTGTATATTTTGTGAAGAGTTGCGAGTTTAACGATATTCACATCACTTACCTATGCGAATTAGCCTTTATATATATGGTAGCAATTAGTAACTTATGAGCAAGTGCTGCTGAGATGCTCAACCATCGTTAAATTCAATATCCAGGAGATTATGATTCCAGATTCTGCCTGCATCCGATCTATCAATAACCCGTTAAGCTGTTATTTTTTATGAATTTATTATATACCGGTACCATAATACCACACCACAATACAGTTAACATTTTTGAACACAAGAGAGAGAGAGAGAGATATATATATATAATTTGAACGTCAGGTTCAGTAGTGTAGCGAGAAAACAGAAAAACACCAGTGAACACTTGCACACTATAAATAATTTCAACATTTGTATGTGACCTAATCAGAAACATGTTACGTATATCTTGTTAATAGTTGCAAGGTTAGCGATACTCACGTCACTCACATATGCCATTTATCCATACAGGTACTGAACAGTAGCTATCAGTAACAGCTTAACTTACATTTCTATTTATAATACGCTATAGCTAACCCCCAATGTGAGTGAATACGATGCGAAATATGACACTAGTTGGTTTGAATTAGCCATTTAACGTAATTATGGGTAACATAGGCATCTATTGACTGTTACTTGCTTGAACATGGAGGATAGCATGTTAATTATCGGTACTCAAGTTTATAATTGTATACGTCATTATGGTGCTGATAATTGGCGGAACATTTACTTGGGAGTTAGAAGAGAATTGTACGGGTATATTACATGGCACTATATTTTATGCGTGGATTACAGGACACTGGAGACCTATAAGTATTAAGGAAAATGTTAAATAATTACCGGAGTAATTAACTTGACATGAAAATTCAAAACCAATATGTTAGCGATTATCCTTATTATAAAATTGTTTTAAATGCAAACATGTAAAATTTTGCAGACAGACATCGAATACCGACGCAAAACTCAATGGGAAACGATTCATTGGATGGAAGACGAAACTATGAAAGATGAAATGGCACCCGGTCGACCATGACTCCATCCTCGCAGGCCTTCTGGTATCCTGCAGGGTCCTTTTACCAGATACTGTATAGTACCTACTGCTTGGCGTGTGTGTGTGTGTGTGTGTGTGTGTGTGTTGGAGGGGGAGGGAGTGATGGAGTACAATAAAGTAGTGGTATTGCATATTGTATATGATGTGTAAATAGGACTATAACCTATAAAAGTATACGGGAATAGGTTTGAAATTCGAATTTTTCTGCTTGCTCGAAACAGTTTGGTATGGTCCAAATCCCTTGTTACATTGATACTACATTATCTTCCAATATTTTAACCTTTAAGTTAATCTATCGGTCACATATTTTCATCACTTAAAATCAGATGAATTGATACGGCTATTACATCGCTCTTGAATATCTGTATATAAAAATGCTCAAGCCAGTAATAATGGCGATGTGGCCAAGTGTGTCTACATGAACAAATGCAATTAACGTGTGGCTGAATATTGACCTGTAATGCGACTTCCTGACAGTACGCCAGCATCTTTATACACCATTATTGTATATTGCATTTCATTATTTCCCTTTGTGTCCAGAATATGTGATGAATAAATTGTCTGTTTGCAAGAGTCGTAGTATGGAACAATCTGGAAATACAACGATTGAATAGGATTGATGTATTCCCATCTGTCCAGAAGTTTCGATTCGAACGCATATCATTTTATGTAAACAACATGCTGACTTGCTTTTTCAGATCATGATGACAGCTGCTCACTCAACCAGTGTATTTCTTGAAATACAAGCCTCTAGTCCATCATTCTTTTTTCAGCCGTCTTCCATTAAACAATTTCCGCGTCCATAGTCCAATGACCTGATTCATATAGCACCAACTTAAAAAATATATCATAGTATACATAAAGTAGGCTAGTTTCCTGCCAGACAGAAGCGGCCAACAGTTTTCAATGATGCCGGCAAGACATCATGATGTTCCAATGTTCCAACGTATCGCTGATCATCTTTCTTAATCTATATGATTTTGGTTAAAATCGTTATCTAGAGTAGGATGTATCACACTCACGCTTCGATTGTGGTTGTTCATATGAACACCATGATGATCTTGAAATACGATACTTAAGCGGAATTAGACACAAGTTACGAAACGTAACGCCATAGATCTTGCATGCTATATTCGTATTTTTCTATCAGCATGCGATATGTATCGCCAAATTTGAGAAAATTCGAGTGGAGGCGCTTGGTGGTATAGCCTTTCATTGTAGCCTGTCCTCGCCCCTTTTATCACTCTGCAAATCTGTATTTCCACTATCAGTTTGCAGAAATACTGACCGGACGAGTGTAATACAGAAGCTATTCAAACAAAGATAACGACCGGAACAAAGGAAATGTGGAGGAAATATCAGATAAACAGAATCTGATGTAGAAGTCAGACACCAGACAAGTACGATCAACTGTTTTCATGTCTCCTACCTTTTTCATATTCGATTTTGACAAAATTGGGATGCGTATCTGTCGAAGGAAAACTTCCATTTTCTTAAATCATGAAGTGGATGCTCCTTTCACATAAGCTATACTTCGCAAGTCAGGGCAACGCAGCAGCAGCCTTGTCCTACAGTAATCCTCTGTAGTGGTCAAGTTGCCTCGACTGCACTGTCAACGTTTGCGGACGCAGCCATACCATGAACTTTTGTCATCTTCATCACGCGCTAAATAATTACCAAGGTGAGTACATCTTGTGACTGTGGAACTTACAGGTACGCTCCCAAACTCCGCACCCACATATACTTACAGATTGAGGTTGATGATTGGACATGTACAAAGGTACACAAGAACGTTCAAAAGATGCTTCAACAGCAGAAATGTCATGCTTAACTGTACGCATAAGGAGTTTAGTGACTTCGCTGCGGTACCAGAAGACTAAATCTGCAGTTGCGCCAGTTGGCCCATCTCCTTACATGCATATCACACATTTCTCGGTTGTTATGATTTCATTAAAAGATGGGTTGCTTTGCGAAAGAATTGCTGACAAGTATCTATTCGCTCTCCTTGTTTGAGTGTGATACTCGAGTGCTACTCGAGCACCGGATGGTCGTGTTCTATTGCGAGACGGAGGAAGTCACTCCATCTCTGACAATCGAGGGTGTTGTTCTCAAGCCGTTCCCAGGATGAGTTGTGGTACCAAACTCCATTCGACAAGACTTTACTTGGTGTCTGTTAATGTATGAAGCAATAATCAGAACAACGATGTGAATTTATTCGGTTAGTTAGCAATAAATGATAATCGAAAAGGGATTCCCGTGACTGACCTAATCCATGAGCAGTTTAACAAGATGATTATTCTTCTTTGAAGGAGGCAATCTTTTCCCCCAGAATTCCTCCCTGCTCTATGGCATGCAGTGAGTCCAAAGACTGATTTGGCCCAACGGTTTAGCTTTTCGATACATTCATAATCTGACAGCTTGTTTTTCATTACTTTATACAGGAGGTTGTGTGCTTCCCTGCCAGAAAGCCAACCCATGCCAGTGAAGAATAGTCCCATATTTCGCTCTTGTGTGCACCAGTAAGTATCCACACCGAATACTGGACCCATCTCTTCTTTAAACTATGTCCGTGTGCGAAGGTCAAAGTAATGTGCAACCGAGGCAGACAGGTGAGATCATTGAAGGCAACAATTTCCCCAGATGTCCCCTGTTTCTAGAACGTGATTTGCCTCCTCAGAGGTTTAAATTAAATTTTGCGCAGACCTTTCCCTTCATTAATTTGAAATTGAATGAGGGATCTAAACACAGCTTTTTTAGGCCCAATATGCCGCGGAATGTAGCACCAAAATATAGAATTTTCTGACCAACGGATTGATCTCCTGTCTCAATAGCTCCAGTCCCGAGACTGTTAACTTATCATCGCCTAACTGTTGAGATACAATGAATGCGTTTTGTTTCAGAACTCGCTTCCTCATAATTATGTTCATTTAATTTGAAGAACTGGTGTTGAACAAATTTACCATCCTTATACCATAACAATTGATCTGCTCAATATGACGTTGAACTACATGTCTGAGGACGATCTTTCCAGTGACATGAGGAAACAATCAGGGAAAGGCAAACGTGAAAAAATGTTGTATGAATTCTGCGATTGTTTCCGTGTCACGTGTCGGACCAGAAATTGTGTTAACCCCTTTTTAATTTTTTTGTTACCTCGTCATATTCGGGACTGATTCTGCAACTACCTCTTCTACTTTCGTTCTAATGTCTACACTTTGTTCGGAGAGAAGTACTCCAGAAACAGTTTTCCAACCCTCAGTGTCGACAGTGTGGGCTTGCTGTGAGTGCATTTATCAGCTGTTGAGTCGTATAAAACAGTATGATTTCCGTGTATGGTTCATTTACAGGCAGTGTGTTCAGTCTCTCCTGGCTTATTTCGCAAAACCCCTAATTGTAGAACATTTTTGGAGGACTTTATTGAGTTCATTGCAGTGCCCAGCTGTATTTCAAACGCCAAAGGACGAGGGTGTGATATATCTTCGTCGGTTTTATTGCTGTTAGCATTTTAAGTTTTTCTGTCTTTATCGTTACTTGGACCTGTTAGTGGCTCAAAACGAAATTCCCGACTTTTTGCACGGAAACTAATTCTACCACATCTAGAGGGACATTCTCTTCCTTTATGTGCGTATTTGACTGGAATGTTTGATTTGATGTGACGGGCATAGATGCGGCGGGATTGTGGCATACTTCTGGTGACATGCATTGTGTCGTGACGATACACGTT
The DNA here is from genome assembly GCA_036873755.1 of Hanleya hanleyi. Classification (NCBI taxonomy): domain Eukaryota; kingdom Metazoa; phylum Mollusca; class Polyplacophora; order Lepidopleurida; family Hanleyidae; genus Hanleya; species Hanleya hanleyi. Next base: position 79,203 of record JAVTVY010031773.1, read on the forward strand.
TAGAAAATGATTTAAGTTCACTGATTTTACTAACCCACATCCGTCTTATGATCAGTCAATGTATGTCCACAGGTTACTGGTGATAAGAGCGGAAATAAAACTGAGAAGGTATATTATCATGATTGTGATGAGATATCTTCGATTTAGACTCATTTGTTGTGGTAGTCAACTTTCATGATTGATAGGGAAAATGAACGGTACGAAATAATTCGGACAGTTTTATGTCTCTCTTGTCCCACTAAAGACACATTGGTGTAGGGAACTCCCGGTAAGGGCCTTGTGCATTATTGGAGTAATTATTTATTCTATTACTCCAGAACATTGACCTAATCATATATTAATGATGAATCAGATCATATGAAGAAAATATGTTTTGTCAGAGCCTAGCTGAAGCGGTTAATAAAATACGTTTATGGCAAGTTATTAAACCCATAATTCTCAGGGGAGATTGGGGAAAAAAGCATTGATGCTATAACAAAAAAAAAAAAATGGATTAAATAAATGTATGAAGAGGTGTATGCATGTACAGATATGATAGTAATAGTGGTGTTACTACTCTCTCTCTTGGAATGGTCCTGTGCCAGGCTTAATTCGGACGACAGATGTTTTAATGGTGGTAACCCGTCTACTTTGAAATCCCTTTGAAAATACCTGTCTCATTGCTCTAGCTCCTAAGATATTCCATTGATGAATACCTGTGATGATTGCATGTTCGTTTGCTCACAAATACCAGAGTGGCACCTGTGTTGCAAATAGATGCGGTAGGCATAACAATATATTATCAAAGGATCTTTCAGTCTACAACGTCGTTGTAACGTGACATATTTTCTTAGTCAGAACAATCAGTAGGTTAAAGTGTTCGGGTTGATCTTGGAGTTTATGAGCAGTAGTTAGACAAAACAAATTAAGTTCAACAACCACAAAAACAAGGAAGAATCTATCTATCACATAAAAAGGTAAATTCTGAGGCAGATAATGATAATCATGAAAGAAAATGGTTGTTTTGATATCGCTGTAGGGTGCAACAGGTGTCACCTGATATATGCCAAACTTAGAGTGAAGGGTAAGACATGTGTTGTCTTACAAGTTCATTCGATGTAACATTAGAGCGCCTTTTCAAATAGTTTCAACACATTAATATCAACATATTAAATACATGATTGCAAGGTTTCTGTAGCTGGTTAATAGCAGAATGTTTTTTTTCTTTCTTAGGATAGTAACTCTTCTGATATATGCCAAACTATAACGATGCGTGGATGAGCATAGTTGCTGGGATAACTATTTCGCCCAAACTAGGAAATAACGAAAGTTCGCGCCCTGTCATTAACACCTGGTTCCCGTGTTACCATATTCAGAACCATTCATATTTCAGGCATACGGCAAGGCGATTGATTATAACAGAATAGTATAGAGAATTTAAATTTAGACTGGGACATATATATTGTTGAGTAGGTAGACGATATAGATGGTTCAGTGGGAATACATTAATAATACCATTGTGCATGTTATTCTAGAATAGGTGACAATGTCAGTTTAGAGTAGACAAAATTCACGATATGACCTTGCCCTATTTGGCAGTGCTCTCTAAAGTACCTATCCTGTTTGAGCAATATCACAACCACTGTAGTGAGTGATAATTGTTCCTCTGTCTCCCTGAACCCATATCCTTGAATGTATTCGTTTATCACTGGGGCGAAAAAGCCGAAAACTATCACACTAGAGATTCGACTCGAGATGTACGAGAAAATGCACAAAGTTTTAGTAGCGTATGTGCTGACGTCGTAGCGGCATCTCTTACATCTACGGAGTATAAATAAAAATATTAAGCCAGAATTTTTATTTTACTTATGATCTTCTGCTCTTATATGCTTATGTAAGTGTGCTTAACATGCCACAATCAGCGGTACAAACACGGGTGGGCGTTTGCTTTATATTTACGTCTTGTTATATGTGATATCCCCCATTATATTTGGATATTCCTTGTATACGGAACTTATGTGAACCATCATGCCCAATTCCCGAACGATTCTATTTCCCGGCTCGCTCCCGAGTTCCCTGTCATCTCATTCTCTCTGTTGGAAAACTACTATTCATTTCATTTATTCACCAATATAATAAAAAAGATTATACAGTTCGGCGATAGTTACCAACAATATTCAAAATAGGTTAGCCGATATAAATAAATATGTATTGGCGGGATTAAAACCCCATGGGGCTTGTTTTATCCCTATATTACTAAACAAAATAGCTTAAATAGTATTGGCGAACATTTAAGAAGTATTGTATAAATTAATCATTCCGCGTGCATCTCCTGTCGATAGCATACACGCTGGTTGGACTATGCATGCAACGAGACGGTAATCGAGATGAAAATAAGTGAACAATAGAATAAAACGTACACAACAATACACGAACAAATCAAGCACATGAACATTCTCGATAATAGTACTACGTGCATGCAAGTCTGCCAGCATAAAAAAATCAGTTATAAGGTTATTTTTCTAACAGATGTACTTTCAGCTTTGATTTAAAGAGAGATATTGAGCAGATTTCTTTAAGTAGAGAGGACAAACTATTCCAGACTCTTGGTGCCTTTATTTTCAAAGAATAGTAAGTAATGTCGGTAGGATAAAATGGTCTGTACAGGTTAGAGTTGGATTGTCTAGTAGAATAGTGATGGACCTCTGCAATTCTCGTGAAGATAGAACGCATCGAAACCGGTAATGTATTTGGGTGGTGGACAAATTTGTGAACAAACAAAAGTGTATGATAATCATTCAAATATAGGAGGGGAAGAATGTTCAATTTTGAGAATAGAGGGCCGGTGTGCTCCAGTTTGCCTGAGAGTGATATTACCCGTATAGCTCTCTTTTGAAGCATTACGAGAGAATGCAAATGAGTATGGTAAGTATTACCCCAAACTAGGTTGCAATACGAAATGTATGGATAAATTAACGAGTAATACAAAATAAATAAAGTTTTTTATTCAAATATTCTTTGACGTGATTAATAATTCCAATATTTCTTGATATCTTCTTGGATAGTTCTGTAATATGTGTTGTCCAATTCAATTTATCATTGAAGTAGACCCCGAGAAATTTAAAGTTATCTACTTGCTCAATGTTATTTCCAGATATGCGAATATTTAGTCCAGGTATATCGCGACATCTTTTGGCGGGTTTTATGAACATAAACTTCGTTTTCTTTGTATTTAACGTTAGTCGATTACATTGAAACCAACAGTTGAGTTTGTCAAGTTCTATACAAATATTTTCAGATAAAGCAACGGGATCCAATCCAGATAGGTGAACACATGTATCATCAGCGAAGAGAATGGTGCTCAATAAAGATGAGACATTCACTATATCGTTAATGTAAATGAGAAATAATAATGGGCCCAATATAGATCCTTGGGGAACACCGCAAGTTATAGGTAGTGGCTTAGATAGTGTATTATTGTAAGATGTCATTTGTGAGCGAGATGTTAAATAACTGCGGAACCAGTCATTTTGTATGCCACGGAACACATAATAATCCAATTTTTTTTAAAAGTATGTCATGATTAACGGTATCAAATGCTTTTGATAGGTCCAGAAATGTTGCGATACTATAATGTTTAGCTTCTTTCGCGGTGATTAATTTTTCTTGTAGTGATAGAACGGCTAAACAAGTGGAGTGATTTGCTCGAAATCCAAATTGATCACCAACCAGGATGTTGTTGTCTTCTAGAAAGCTAGTCATTCGTGTCACCATTAGCTTTTCAAATATCTTACTAAAGCATGGTAGAACAGATACGGGTCGATAATTTTCAATGAGACACCTTGGGCCAGATTTATAGATAGGTGTAACTTTGGCAGTTTTTAAGGAATTTGGGACAATTCCAGACCGAAAAGATAAGTTTATTATCATCGAAAGGGGAACCGCTATGTACGTGGAGACCAGTTTTACAACAGATATTCGTATCTGGTCAACGCCAGGTGCGCTATTTTTTAAATCTGTAAGAACTTCCATTATTTCGTCCGGGTTACTGGGTTCCAGCTGAAATTCTATATCAAACTGTTTATCCAGAAACTCCTCAAAACAGATTGACGGAGTGGGGCGCTTTTCATCGAGATCTCGTGCAATATTAGTAAAATAAGTATTAAAACTATCGGCAATTGTTTCCGGATCAGAGATCTGGAGACCATCAACACTGAAAACAGAAGGCAACTTACTGGATTTGTTTCTGTTCAAAAGTTCATTTAATGTCTTCCAAGTGCCTTTAATATCGTTATTTGTCTGATTAAACTTATCCTCGTAGTATTTCTTTTTAGCCAAGTGAAGCGTATGATTTAATTTGTTCCTGTATCGCTTATATTGATGGGTTATGTCGTCGTTCTTCCTGTTGATGTGGAGTTTGAATAGCCGATTTTTCTCACGGATTGATTTTAATATGCCATAACTTATCCAGGGTTTCGATATTTTTGCCTTTTTTACTATTTTTGTGATAAGAGGGAAACATTCATTGTATATTGTGGCAAATTCGTTCAGAAATAGATCCAGAGCAGTATCCACATCGGAAGGATCTGAATCGATGACTTGACTCCAGTTAGTATTCTTAATTTTTTCTATAAACGTTTGTTTTTGCTCAGAGGATGTCCTACGATAACTAAAACTCGATTCTTTAGAACTGATCTCATCTATACTCTTATTTATATGGAATACAGGAAAATGGTCGGTCACATCTGAAAGAAGTATACCAGAGAGAAGTCCACCTTCGTGGAAATTTGAATAAATATTGTCGATTAAAGAAGCGGAATTGGATTTGACCCGAGTTGGTTTGGTTATCTTAGGAAAGAAATAATTTGATTTCATATTTTCTATGAAGTCTTTAGACGGTCCATGGCGGTCTGTTTTAAATAAATCAATATTGAAATCTCCCATGATAACGCATTTTTTCTTTTCATTTTTGATGGTCTGCATAATATCCGACATATGAGAGTTAAAATAATTGACATTTTTATCCGGAGGTCGATATATAATACCAAATAAGTAAACTGTTTGGTTTATTTGTGATTCAACAAAAAGCGATTCATATTCTCCATTGTCATCTATATATGACAGGTCGTCGCGAACAGTACAAGTGTAATTATTATTGACGTATAGCACTAGGCCACCGCCTTTCCTGTTTTTTCTAGAGGAAGTGTATGGTTCATATCCAGGTATGGTATACAGTGACTCGGTGACTGGATTAAGCCAGCTCTCGGACATTCCAATTACGGAAAAATTGAAATCAAGGTTACGGACAAGTCCCACTATTTCGGTAAAATGTTTTTTGAGGCTTCTAGCATTAAAATGGATGAACGATATGGCTTGGTTATCAGTTATATTGTTTTGTTTTATATTGGAGTTAAATGTGTCTTCAGTATAATAATTAGACTGTTGATTGCTAATCTTATTCCAATGTGATGCTTCATACGAGGTGTCGTTTGTGATGTATGTATGTTTGTCTGCATCATTCAAATCTAATGGGTTGAAGCACATGTTTTCGAACCCCTCTAGAAAAGTATCCCTTTTATCTTGAGTGTTAGGGGTGGTGGTCTCAAAGGCATTCTCAGCGAAAAAAGGCAGATTCTGAAGATCGTTGGTACTTTCTACATCAGCATACATTTGAGGTCTGGGTTAAAGAAGGGCTTATCAAAATGCTGCAAGTATAATAGTATATAGTACATTTGATACAGTTTAGTATGCGGTCGGAGGATGTGCACGCGGAACGGAAAGCGGAAAACAAAATACATAACACAACTACATAATACATACAAATAACTTTCCTAAATTTAGAAGGAGAGTTCATGAATCGAATACAAATGTGGATCCCTCCCCCAATATATACCAGATATACTTTCCCATCCCACAAATATTTACCAAAAGTCATAAAAAAAGAACAAGAAGGAAAAATGAACAAAAACAAAAAGTACTATCAATAATAGATCGTCATATATTGTGACATAATTGGTACTCGTTATCCGTAGCAATATGAGATCATTTTACCATATCATTTAGCTTAGTACATTTAGACTCATTCACGAATTTATTACGTAACCGACAACGCGAGACATGAAAGTCGGCCTCAATCAACAGAGCATGAAATTGATCACACGCATGAAAGTCAACTTGAACGTCGACAGAAGCCAAAGGAGCATGAAATTAATTACTTGAAAGGAAGCTTCATGCAAATAGCTAATCTCTGAGATTTATTGATTATGCAAGACCCAAAACGGCTGAACAAATTCAGCAACATGTGAGCTACTTGCCCACATCAACAAAGAAGAAGTCCATCTGTAATGCAAACTCCAATAGGTTCGTGTCTAATGCGACACCAAAAAATAGGTTCGTGTCTAATGCGACACCAAATTTACTATCGCTTACTTTATGTAAATAACAAATTTCGTACACACAGTGTTACACAGCTTGATCAAAGCTCAGCATAGTTTGTTTTGTTTTCGTTTTGTATGTGACATAACTGCCGCTGAGTGGTAAATCTCAGATCGTCACACAACTACTGTCATTCACACAGACTTGCTCCGAGTCTGTATCTGTATCAATCAGGGATTTATACTGTAGAAAATAGTTCATGAAGTCAGTATGTTACGTCATTCATATTTCACAACTATGCATATCGGGTGATAAAAGATTCACAAGAAAGCAAGTACGGACACTGAAATTTATTCTGAACGACGGCTGCACACTGATATAGATCTGATACTCAATGCCATAGTTATCCAGAACAATTGCTAAGGCCCTTTATTGACTATATCATTCCGGCTGTCCTTTGAGCGTCAGATGCCCGTTTGATTTTTTTAGAAGAAAACGGCCAAAACTGTGGCCTTACGACCAAAAGTAAGGTCTTAGGGTTCGCACAAACCAATATCCAAACAAACAAGCAACAGACGCGGTTACAACAAATATTGTAAGATAAATCATAACCAAACGATGTATTTTTAGTACACGGATAAACAATACCCTAGTAAATCTACGCACATATATGTATTTTATATGATACTTCGTGGATATATGTTGGATATATTGTAAATACAATCCATGTCAAAAAATCATTGGATTCCTTCATTATAATACATATATGCTATTATTCATACTATTCCCGAAAAAAGTAACACATTTTGCAAAAAATGTTAGCAATGCAACAAATACCGCAACTGCACAGATATACCCGTTGCCACATTGACTGCCGTTGTATTGCCCCTCTATGCATATTCAGGTCTTTTACCATTCAGCAGGATTATAGCTATCCCGTACTGTGGTCCATACCATAACTGTGGATGCACTCATAGTCAGTCAGGTACCATGGTACGGGTCATACAAATTAAAACAGGGATATTGTTTAGTGTCGAATATTATTTCCAGTCCAGATTCCAATGGTCTGGTTAACTATGATATCAGGACGCAGATTTCTGCTGACACGGGGTTTCCAATTGTTGCCTGAAGTGCACCCAGATCCAGGCACAAGAGCCCAGGTTCACCGTTGCTGCCACATGGGTTCCGTCCCCTAATTCTGATAAGAGATTAATCGGTTGGTCTCGAAGGCATCGATAATCTGTCTCGATTGATTGGACATGATCTCATGAGAGACCACATATACTTTCGAACAGATCGGATTCTCAAAGTGAAAATAAGGGGATCAATGATGGTGTTACACTGATAGATGATTGATGTTAGGGCGTAAGCGTTAATATTATAGCCGGGAATTCCCTCTGCTTCAGAAGCCTCAACGAAAAATAGGTATTGGACAATGACCGGCAAATAGCACAGCAGGTAGGTCAAGTGTACCAGGAAAAATGTCAAAGCCAGTGATGCATTGCTCTGTTGAACTGTGTTGGTTCTCTCAGTCAGGCGACGCCGACGCTGACGCTGTTTAGTGAGTATTCCTAAGATCGCGAGATATAATGAAAGAGTGGAGAAAATAGCTACAACGGCCAACATTGGCAAAATGTACTGGTTCATCAGGCGCTTATTCAGTGATAGCTGTTTCTCCACGAGGCAAATATGACGGACATCTTCTTTCGTCTGCGTTATCATATTAATGACAGTGGAGCTGATGAAAAGAGTTAGTGTTCCGACCCAAATACCTCCCAAAATTACAGTTTTTCTTGACAAGGAGTAGTCGGTTGTATGGTACGTTAGGGGTCTAAGCACGGACACGAGCCGATCCACGGCAACGGCCAGACCGGTGTATAACTGTGTTATTGCTAATATGCCTATCGCAGTAAGGGAAAAGGCTTCATAGCACGATATGACCAGCACTGCATCACAGCCAAATGCCACGAGAATGTATGGCAGAATCTGCGTACCCAGAGACAGGGATACGAGGATATCGGATATGATTATCCCTTGAATTAGAAAATTGGACTTTAGTGAATCACTCCCAGATACTCTAAGAGCGTTCAACACTAGGCCGTTGATAAAAAATGACACGAACATCAAAACAACGCCGGACATATATAGGATATAAGACCAAATGTCTAGTTCTTGTATTAAATACTCCGCTGAACCGACAGCGTGTGATCCGCTGAAATTTCCGTATTTGACCGCCTTCGTGTTGGTGACCAGATCACATACAGAAGTATTCTCTCCAATCATGCTCTATATCCCGAAATTCACCACCAATGAATCCCCTTCTCTTTAAGACCTTCTTCTCTCCCCCTGCCAAAGAGATTTTCCGTGTCAGTAAGCAAGCACAGATTGGTTCTCATGCGATTTCTCCGTCTATGACACCGTTTAACATAAACTCGAATTTGTTATTAACCTATTGGCATTTTAGTACTTTCGCTATTAAAATATTGAAAATCTCTGGCAAATGTTGGTTTACGCTATAATGCTGACCATTTACAGTTCAAATTGAGCGTGCCTGTCAATGTGAGTAGAATTGTTCGAAATACGGCAGAATAATGGTGTACCGTCTTGTAGCTCAACTGTGATAGTTGGTACTGAGGTGGCGGTGATAGGTTGGCCGTTGGAGCGAGCGATGTGGTTGTCTGAAAATAGACAACAAATCTGCATTATTTTTCACGTAACATTTTATTAAATATGAAAGGTGAACCTCCTTGCAGCTCGTCTTGAGGAGGTTGGAAGGAGGACGTTGGATCGAGAAGTGTGGTTGTCTGAAAACATACAAGAAACCTACATGTACAAATATTTGACAACTGACATTTTATTAATTATGAAACCCGAACCTCCTTGTAATTCGTCTGTGATAGTTGGTCTCGAAGAGATGTGTGTGGGTGGGGGAGGGGGGAGATTGTGGCAGCATGGTAAAAATATTCTGGACTGTGGAAGTCTGTCCAGCCTACCACCCTCCAGAATATTCTTACTATGCTACCACGATATTTTTTTCTTCAAATTATTCAATGGAAGGAATTCGATATTATACGTCCATATACTGTTTCTTGATTGTTTTAAGAGGTCGTCGGGCTCCATGTACAACGGCAAATAACCAGCAAGTTTTCCACTACGCTATAATCCGAGGACTAGTACTAGTTTTTGGATTTGATGAGGTTTTGCCACAATGCTAGTCACGTATAGATGCTTTATTCACAACACAAGGGGTCTAGTCGGTCATTCAATATTCAGCCGTCGTCCATTGAAGAATTTTCCGCGATTTAATCTCAAGACCTAATTCAAACCAGATCTCGTGAACTTCGAATCGCCATTCCCGCCTCGATTTTACCAATCAAGCTATGATGCTGTGGGGTGTTATTTTAGGCATATACACTCGGTACATGTACCGGTCTGTTCCATGCGATGTCACATGCAAGTTCCTCGCAGCGCATAAGCGAAAACGTTGTTTGTGTGTGGTAACAGATACCCGCCCTGGGCAGAGAGATTGGCTCAGTCCATGGGATTTTGTTTTATAGCCGAGCGATCAGTCGATTATTTCCAACAAGCAAAATATTTTAGATCAACTGTTCCTCATGGTTATTGAAAAAGGGGACTGCATTTGCTATGGATGCTGCAATACACACTATAATATATGGTACAGAAAATTTAGACCACAGAAAAGACCACACGAACAAGTGGGAAACGTTGTTTGATGTAGTAGTTAACCGCCTTCTCTCTGTTTTCCTGGGGGTGATGATAGCCAATACAGATACGACATATGAACAGTCACAATCAAAGCATGACTGAGATACAGCATTCTCTAGATGACGACTTTACAACGAATATTATGGATTAAGAATACTGATCAGCGATACGGATTTGACATTTTTGGAACATCATGATGTCTTGCCGGCTTCTCTCTTGCAGGAAACTAGCCTATGTTTATCTATACTATGATTGTCTTTTTGAATTTGGTGATAATACTGTTATATATGATATCAAAAAGTTTCTGGTGGTAAGGTCAAATTTCAAACCGGCTGCCCGTTGTGACATAGAATCTAGAAAAAAAAGTGGATTTTCTTTCCAGATGAGCTCGAGAATCGGTTGGAACTTCCGTGAATGTGTGATGAAGGTATTTTAATTGATCAGTTATGTAATTTCCAAAGGATTTTTGAGATCGCTGTGTTTGTTCACGCGGAGTTGGTCAGTGTTCTGCTGTAAAGCAGTCCGCCATGTTGCCTTATAGCGTCCCGAGTTACATGTACATGTACAAGCATTGAAGTGATTTTTCGAGGCTCCCGACGGTCCGATTGTAAGATGGCAGATGCCGGCAATGTGTGTGAAACTTCAATGATAGTTGGTGATGAAATAAATGATGCAGGAAATGAAATTGAAAACAATCAAGATCAATTTGATCCATCTCAGCCGATATTATGTGAACTGCTATGTTTTTTTGTTGACAAACTTGATGTTATGCCTGTGGACTCGATAGTCAAATTGTGTGATGATGTGTATTCCGAAATAGAGGCACAAGATGCTAAAAATATGCTTTCAAATACATGTGGACCCAGGATTGTCGGAAAGTACAGAAAACGCACTGGTCCCAATAGAAAAGTCAACACTTTACAGGACATAGCAAAGATGTTACAGGAGCTTGACCCTCCGGATATACCCTGTTTTGTGGCAAAAAAACTCAGTAAATTGCCCCCTGTTTCAGCCAACCATATTGACGTCACATCATTGATCCGTGAACTAAATGGCCTTAAATTACAGATGGTTGACGTAAATGATAAAATTGATGTCTTGAATGAAGCCCACTCCTCAGTGGAGAAAAAACTGGACAAACTAGGCAGTAAAATTCAACAAAGTCCTACAAATGGAAATCAACGCCCCGAGAATCGGGGAGAGTCCTCAAGTAGGTCCTCAAAAGAGGATAAACCTGACATGGCTGCAGTAGTTCCTGGAAACGAAAGTACATGTATTCCCAAGCAGGCATCTGTAGTGAATGCTAACGGCCAGGACACGATACCACAAACAACCGAGCAACCAATCGTACATAGCGAAATGACGCAACATGAGCCAAATATCGTAGAGACGGTTTTCAGATCTTCACCCACAGAAACTCTGTCGACATATGCCAAAGCCGTGGCGTCTGGAAATAGTAATAATTCGCCTACGCCACCACCAACGGAAAGATTTACTACCGTCACGAAACACAAACATGGAAGAGGGACTGGTCTACTACGTGGGGTAAGGTCATACCCTCCCATTGAACTTTTCCTCACTAGACTTGATCCTGATACATCTAGCTGCTGATGAAGTCTTTCAATACGTTAAACGTAAATCTGGCATTAGCGTACAATGTGAGCGACTTGATACGAGATATCAAACGTATTCGTCATTTCGGATAAGTGTGGATGGCCGTCATTCCAAAAAACTTTTGAATCCGGATTATTGGCCAGAGGAAGTTCTCGTCCGCAAATATTACCGACGGCGGAATAATGGCGACGGTCCGGTAGACCAGAAAACCTACCGGAATAACAGAATGGACTGGGACAGGTATGCCAAAGAAAGTGACAGAGATGGAGATTATCGATGGTTCAGTGAGAACGAATACGACTACTGACTTAACAAAATCTCTCTGTCATTATGGAACTACAAATCTCATCATTTAACTGTAAATCCTTGAAGTCCTCTGTTGAAGAAATACGTTCTTTGTGTGACTTAAGTGACATCTGTCTTTTACAAGAAACATGGCTCACAAACTCTGAACTATCAATTCTGAATTCCATCCATCCTAACTTCTGTGGACGTGGCATCTCAGCCATAAATGATGATAGCCTTACTAAGGGTCGTCCACATGGTGGCATTGCTATTCTATGGAAAAAATGTTCTAGTAGCTGTGTCACGTTTGTAAAATATGATGACTGTAGAATTATTGGTTTGCGGGTAGAGTGTGCTCAATCTAAACTATTGATATTATGTGTATATTTACCTACGGAATCTCCGGAAAATTCGGATCTATTTTTAGATTACCTGGGTAAATTGCGGGTCATAATTGATGAATGTGATATCCCAAATGTTACTATTATGGGAGACTGGAACGCCCACCCTTCGAAGAAATTTGGAACTGAGCTTAAATCATTCTGTAATCATAACAGCCTTCACCAATCCGATCTCGTTATGTTACCTGTTGATAGTTATACGTTTTTTAGTGAGGCACATTTGACAACTTCATGGTTAGATCACTGCGTCACAATAAATCATGTAAATAGTGCCATTATTGGAGTTCGTATACTGTATGAATATATCTCGTCTGATCACCTTCCTATTGTTGTTAACTTGAAATGGGGAAAATTACCCCTGTTAGAAAACCGTCAAGATTGTCACCCTAGATATGTGATTGAATGGAGTAAGCTTTCTGATGACGAGCTGTCACATTATGCTAGCCTTACGGAAGAATATTTAAACGACATACTTGTACCATATGAAGCCATATTGTGTAACAATTGTAGTGACTGTGATCACAATGATGAAATCAAAACTTATTATAATGCCATTATTGATTCTATGTTATTAGCTGGTAATTCCTCTGTAGCTAAAAAGAAAGCAAAAAAGGATTTCATTGTACCAGGATGGAATGACGAGGTTAGCGATTTGCATGCGCATGCCAGAATAGCATTTCTTATGTGGCGTGATCATGGTAGTCCTCGTAGCGGGCCCATAAGTGAATATATGCAGCGCACTAGGCGTCAATTCAAATATGCCCTTAGAGCCTGCAAAAAGAATGAGGAATTACTACGAGCCGATAAAATGGCCGAGGCGTACTGTAATTACTCAAGCGAAGAATTTTGGAGAGAGGTCAGAAATAAGAACAGTAAATCCACGTTCCTCCCGGGCCGTATTGATAATACCGATGGTGAAGTTGCCATAGCCGGTCTATGGAAAGAAAAGTTTGACACATTGTTGAATTCTGTTAATACTGAAAAACATAAAGAATATGTTATAAATGCGTTGTTAAATAGAGCCGATGTATCCAATGTTCTACCTATCCCTTCTCCGGAGGTTATTCATGAAATTGTATTTAATATGAAATGCAATAAGTCAGCTGGCTTCGATGGTCTGACGGCTGAACATCTAAAGTACGCCACAGATAAACTGTTTATACACCTCTTTCTGTGCATCAATTGTATACTCAGACACGGTTTTTTGCCAGATAAGCTTACTTATGTTGTTGTCAGCCCAGTTGTTAAAAACAAAAATGGTGATATAACACAATCGGACAATTATCGTCCTATTGCCGTCGCTACCGTTGTCTCAAAAATTGTTGAAAGAGTTATACTGAGGCTGTGTGAAAAAGATCTATACACTACTGACTTTCAATTTGGTTTTAAAGCTGGAAGATCCACGGATCAGTGCATCTATGTAATGAAAGAAATGATTAATTTTTATTGTAACAATGGTAGTCCTGTATATATATGTTTTATGGATGCATCAAAAGCGTTCGATAGAGTGAATCACTGGACCTTGCTGAAAAAACTTATTGACCGGAATGTCCCTCTATATATTGTACATATTATTTATACTTGGTGCATGGTGCAGTTGTTTACCGTTAAATGGGGCACTACTTTTTCGCCTATGTTCGGAACTATGAACGGTGTTAGGCAAGGGGGAGTTTTTTATTTGCCATCTACTTACATGACTTAGATAAGAGATTGTCCAAAACAAATGTCGGATGTAACATAGCCGGAGTGTTTATAAACCATTTAATATATGCGGACGATCTGTGCTTATTGTGTCCGTCTGCCAGGTCTATGCAGATATTGTTAAATGAATGCGATGACTATTCTATCTCGCATGATCTTGTTTATAACACAAAAAAACGGTATGTATGCTATGTAAACCAAAAGGTTACGGAGTATTTTCCCGTCCCACTGTCAAATTAGGTGACACTGTTCTGGAATATGTAGATTGTTACACGTACCTGGGACATATTTTATCTTCGGATAGGTCTGACAATATGGACATTGATCACCAGAGGAGAAAGCTCTGTATACGTGCAAATACCTTGTTGAGGAAATTTAACGCATGTTCAAATATTGTCAAAAAGTTTCTTTTTATTACCTATTGTAACAGTATTTACTGCTGTCATCTGTGGTGTATGTACACTAAACAGTGTTACAACAAGATACGAGTCATGTACAACAATGCATTCCGGTGGTTTTTAAATTATAGACGTGATTGTAGTGCCAGTTATATGTTTTGTATAAATGGAACGCCATCCTTTGGTGAACTGCTTAGAAAGAGTGTCTTTCGCTTCAAGTGTAGAATTGAAAATAGTAGTAATATCTTGCTGAAAACCATCTTGCACTCGGATGTAATGTTTAAATCGCTCTTTCAAGCCACTTGGCGAAATCAACTGTTTATTGTTCCCTAAGCAGACTTAGAGAACCTATCTGAGTCTTATTGTCTCATCAACTCAACTGTATATGGACAAGTTATGTCTGAAATAAAACTATTATTATTATTATTATTATTATTATTATATGGAATAGGTCTTTGGATTATGGACGCGGATATTATTTAATGGACGACGGCTGAATTATGAATGACGCACCAGACGCTTGTAAATCTGTCCGCGTAACTTGGTCTCGTATCGACCAGGAATAATAAATATCAATATATTCGCATCGCGATCATCTCTTGAACCGATCACTGTACGTTGCTCAACAAGGGAGAAAGTGAATTCCTAAAATATCTTGATGATAAATCCCTCTCGGGAATATAGCTCGACACAATAAAATTATTAGAACATTCGTTAAATATATCAACTTGAACACAATTGAGCAGCTTTTCCTAATCCGCTAAGGGATGACACCCTCTAAACATTAAAGGCAGAACAACACAGTTCAGTATAGGAATCAACCACATTAAAAAAAAGATGGTTTTCAGAGCGTCAAATGACACTGTCGACTATATGTGTGTTGTTGCTTTTGTTGTGCCTCTTCTTATTGTTTAGTTTCATTTCCGAACTTATTTCCAAACTAATTCAATTAATTGATGAACTTTCAGCTGTTAATTTTTAAGTAGTCGTTTCAAGCAGCGGTTGTAAGTGATGGAATCGAAGTCCTCGGTAGAAACTGACACATCAAATATTTATGGCGAAACGTATGACAGACAGTTGTACACGTACGTGTTGAAATGATCGTCTTGATCGTGGTTGTGTCCTCTGTATACCGGCCACGGAAAGGTCAAATGCGACTATCCTGTTCTCGGGCATCATGTCCAACAGCATAACTAATGTAGTGGAACATGATCCCTTAATTTATTTCCTCTTCACCTCTCAACTAAGCAATTTCGAAGGGCACCCCGACATGGTACAGAGTTTCTCAGGCCGAATGGTGGTAATTCTACAACTAATTTCTCAGGCCGAATGGTGGTAATTCTACAACTAATTCTCTCACTAAAGGACACTGAGCACATCGAGGTTTTCTCAAATAATATCGTTCTCTTCCAATCCCGGAGAATCGCGATAATAAGAGCATTAGATAAGTCTAGTTGATGGATAAAAAACGTATTGCTATTGAACTGAAATTTCGTTGGAGAAACTTCTTTCTACTTAATATACAATATTCCCAATCTCTTAATTTGCTCGACTTGGTGTCAGGTGACACATTGGCAGTTTTCTAATCCTTGGGGGTATCATGAGGAATTATTGTATTTACTACATATAATGATCTTTTTTAAAATATATTTTACAAATAAAGACAACTTCCTTCAAAATTATTTTGAAAATTTGCAAAGTATGATAGAAATCGGTCAATAAATCAGGCAGACATACATTTCACGTTATGGTGGCTCTGTGTGTAACTAAATTAATTAATTAAGCGCAGTATTCCAAGGGCGATGAAAAACGATGCCGGCATACTGACAAGAAGTCATATGATCCCACAGACAAATGTGCGACGGCTAGACAACGCTAGAGCCAAAGGTGATCCCTGTGATAATTTGTATAACATCCACGCTTTTATTGTAGCTGATCATGTGGACATTCCGACTGACATGACCACACGGCCTCTAGCACCGGTTGAGCGGTATTAGATACAAATATTTCAGAGCGATGATGTAATAGCCCTATCAATTCATCTGTTAGGAAATGATTAACTTTGCGACCGTCAGATAGAAAAAAACGGCCCACGAGGGACTATTTAAAGAATGCACGTTCTTATTCAGAACACATAACTGTAAGGCCCGACTCCGACCAAGCACTTCATTCTTTTTGAACGTCAAAGAAACGCAACATTAAAATAGATGGCGAAAAACGATATCGGCGAACTGACAAGAAATCATAGGACCCCACAGACAAATATGCTGACTACAAATATGCTGACTGCATATTGTTAAAACACCCAGAGAAGCAAGCTTGATCCCTTTGATGATTTTTATCCCAGGCACGCTTTTATTAACACCTAGTAACGGCTTGAGCGTTGTTAGATAAAAATGTTCCGGAGCGACGATGTAATAGCCCTATCTAGTCATGTGTTGAGAAATAATAAATTTGTGACCGCCAGATAGAAAAAAAACCCAGCTCAAACGAGAGAATATCTATAAAATGGATGTTACCTTTCCAAACAAATAAGTGTGAGGCCCGACGCCGACCAAGCGCTTCATTCTCCACAAAACCACAATCACAATGATTTCATCAGAGGGCAAGCCTCTGGGCGGAACTTCCACCAGCAGAATCTCACCACATACAGGTAACAAATAAACGCACTAAAGTCCCACTGTTATTGTAGATCTTCATTATGACGTCTTAAATAGTATGCCCCAACCACCGTCTAATCCCTATTTGGGCGCACATGCCTGAATTCGTAGGATAGCCAGATTACATGGCAGCCCTCGTTGAGAAGGTCTATCAACACGACAGGACCTATCAACTATGCAACGACCACGTAAACATGACAGTCCAAACCTTCTGTTGAGCTCGCTTATCAGTTCTTTTTGTGGAACAGAATGCTGGGTATCTCGCAGCAATTCTGAACTGAGAAAGATCCGTGGTAACGATACAGTTTTACAAATGTACTGCTAACTTCAGTGACATTATTGCCTGCCGGTTTATAAATCCAAAGATATCCTGTGAGGTCATATGGTTGCGTTTTGGTCGCTTTTCGTCGTAAACGTTTCACACCTCTTATATTTCTCACCAACTATCTATCTGTATATGGCAGGTTCATATTGGTGGAGTGTTAATCCCGGAGGCTCACCCTCTTTACGTGTCAATTGACAAATATATGTAGGTTTCATATATTGGTGAGAAATCTACCGCATGACGGAAGACATAGGGGCCGTGTGGTCATGTCATCAAAGTTGCCACATGAACAGAGATACAACACATATCACGAACCGCTTAGATTCTTGGTGTGTGCTTTAGAATAGGTTAACCAGAAGACTATACTGTGAAGGCATGTGGCTCTGTCAGTATGTCGACACCTCTTCCCACTTCCCTTATATGTGTTGTAATTTTTACCTGTATATTGCGAGATTCTGCTGGTGGACGTTTCGACCCCAAGGCCCGCCCCCTGTACAGACCTTTTGGCATTGTGGGAAGTTGATGCTGAGTTGACATCGGGCCTTACAGACTAGTCTTTTGTGTTAAATGCCGTCATTTTCATCTGACGACGATACAGCTCACCAATCCCCAGAGTACGAGTTGTCACAGCGACATAGCTCACCAATTACCAATATACGAGTTGTCAGAGCATTTCCATTATAGCACTCTAGATTTGTATCTAATACCGTTTATGCCGGTGCTAGGGGCCGTGTGGTCATGTCATCCAAGTTGCCACATGAACAGGTACAATAAAAGCGTACCTGAGATACAACACACATCACGAATCGCTAGATTTTTGGTATGTGCTTTAGAATAGGATAACCAGAAGACTATACTGTGAAGTCATGTGGCTTTGTCAGTATGTCGGCACCTCTTCCCACTTCCCTTATATGCGTTGTAATTACAGTTTAGTTTTTCTGTGTATTCTTACATTTACCATGTTTTCCTCGTGTTGAGGCAGTTACTCCATCAGACGCCCTCGATACTCATTAACGTGGCAATCTTTGGGCCGACTTCAGATCTTTGTTCGTTAGAAGTTAGCAAGAGTTCGTTAGAAATGTAAGATGTTTGCTGATTGAGTAATAATTGTAAATATTGGCGTACCTGATGTGTAACGTCTTGTCACTCAAACGTTCCAGCGAAAAGATCTAATTACGCATGCGCTTTTACATCTAATTTCAGTCTGCGGCACACGTTAATACCGACACTGGATCAGTGGCAAAAATGTCACTCTTCCGTCCAGCTAAATTTTTAGCTTGGCTCTTGGCCTAGAAATGAGCGCTTGTATTCTGTAGCTAACACTGAATTTGAGTAAGACAATAATAGTCCATCAGTGATATGAATTTGACAATACCATCGTTTTGTAATAGCTCCGCTGAAAGCCGCTCCCTTGTCGTGTTTACATGGCATTCGCAACTTCGGGCATCTCCGGTGGCAGATACTCCTTTGGAGTGACATTGGACAAGTCCAAACACAAGGAGGGGTGTCCGATTGAGTTTTGAACCCATGTGAGATCTTATCGAGATAATCGGACCTTTCCAATCTGATTACCTCCCCTAAATTCCATTCCGATGTAAGGGTTGCTTTCAATGACTCCAGGGGGAGCAGCCAGCACTTCCACCCTGTCGCCAGATCCATCTGCAGTGGATCGACCCATAACAGCGTTGGTTTTAAACTGGCACATTCGAAAACAAACTATGGCGTCACTGTTACTATACAACTTGAACATGCGACACGTTTGGTGTCAAAGTTACTAATGTGTGATATTATCTTTCCATGGGTGATAGCAAATATGATTACCAGTACATTGGAAATAAATTTGGAATTTGCCGATCGACAGCTCATGCATCCGCGATAGTGGTTTGGTTTGAGTCATGCGCGCTATGCGATTCCGGCGCGTTACATCTGGAGATTCATAGGAAATTCATGTTGTTGGTTGCCGAACGTACATTCGGTCCCTTTCTTTGATTTCCGCTCAGCGGTCTCCAAAGGTTTAGGTGGAGGTATATTACGCCGTACCGTAGTGTATACGTGGATTTGAAAGGTTGGAAAGTGGGAATCCGACTGGGCAGAATTTTAGACAAAACCGTAGTTTTACAACAAACATGGCGCGAAGCTCTGATGGCTCTTCATCTAGGGTCCTTTACTCTTGTTCAAGTTTAAGTTGACCTAGACACCGTCAATGAAATTTACTGTGTCACTCTTTGTGATTTCACTCACAAAACAGAAGTAAAATCGTTCAAACATGCGAAGTATTATGGGCATCAAAGGAAGCAACAGCCAGCGGGAGTCATCGCCACTATCGTTCTTTAGAATAATTCCAAGTTAGCATGTTCACCTCTAAGATTCTTGCGGGGGCAACGATTTTGAAAAGGCTGCATGTTATTTGTTGTCAAGGATAAATATGTCGGTAAACTATTATGAAATCCCCTGTAACTTCCCTGGAGATCAGATCCTCTGGGTTGTCGAAGGGTCTACGGATGGGCTTGGTATTATTAGTGAGGTATCTAAGAGGTTGGAAAAATTGACGACGTGTGGCGACTACGGAGCCACCATATGACTCCACAAGATAGCTTCACGCGGGCTTCTCACATTCGAATAGAATACGAAAGACATAACACTGGTATCTTAGCCGCGCGTTTATTGTAACCGTTCATGTGGAAATTTCATAGTAACCACGCGGTCCCCAGCATCGACTTAAGCGCAATTAGAAAAGCTAGTTCAGGAGCCATGAAGACAAATAATCTCAAATACGTAATACGTCTGATTCTAATGGATGAGCATGGAGGGCGTCTGTCTCAATACGGGGTTAACATGGTAAATGCAAGAATACCCAGAAAAAGACTAACCTGTTATGTCCGGCGTCGTGCGGTTATTTCCCAGATAATAAATTGGCCGATCCGGATTACCGTTTCGTTTCCTTGCACACATAACGGTCACATAATCGAAGAAGTTTAAATTTTTTGCGGAGACATGATAGCTACTGATAATGTTTCAAAGTTCAGCCTCGTGGTATTGGCTTTCAAGCCACGAAGAAAAGCAAAAATGCCTAAACCATCCTTTTATTCATCTCTGAAATTCTGCCATTGATCGTTGTCGAATTGAATCATTTTTCTAAAACAGGAGAAAAAAATCCACTCTATCTCTCCAATACAAATGTATGTATTTAGTATTACTATTTCAAAACAGACGATTCAAACCATGACAAGAATACGTGAATACAATATCTTCAATTGACTTAAACCAATGTATAAAATAAAATTCTTACCTTCAAGAGGAAATAAAAGACCTCAATCCAATATTTGACAGGTACAGCTACAGGTAAATACATACAAAGCTAAATAGTAACAATGATGTTACTACGGTGTTGCTTTCTCTGTTGGAAATGTGTCTCTGTCAGGCTTACAGCGGACGAAAGACTTTTAACGGCATAGTGGGTGGTCCAGGCTGGCTTCTCTTTAGATACATATATGTTGTCTCCATGATATTTTATTGGTGATCATGTTTGATGATTATCTGTCCATTTGCAGAAGCTTAATTAGCTCATATTATATTTCCAAAGCTTGATATGTGCAAGATTAATATCCGCTAAGAAATCAGATCTAGCGGTTATCGTTTCTTTTGTTGAAGTGACATTCATGTTGCCAATTGTTTCCTTTGTAACTGAGGCGGTATGCCAGCAGATTTTCTCAGGATATACATTTCCGGATGTAAGCGCATTGTAACACGATAGATTTCCCGAGCCAGACTAACCAGTCCGTCCATTTTTTCGAAAATATTCTTGAAGTTTATAAGCCTTAGTTCGACAAAGGAAAAAGATGAAACCAATGATAATAAAGGATGCATCTGCCGCATAATAATGCTGCGCCAAACAATACTATCTCCTGGGATAGGAATTATGAACATGAGATACATGAGTTGTTTTGATATCGATGTATGCGCAACTGTGCAAATATTAAAAAAAAAATACTAAAGGGTTTCTAGCGCATTTTAACGCCAGAATGTATTTGTTTGAGTGCATATAAGTTTTCAATGTATACCGAACCCATTGCGATGCGCCGATCAGCGAACACAGTTTGGTAACTATTCAACCAGTCTCAAAATTAACGAAGCTGTGTCATTGTTATTTGTCCCGCGTTACCATATTTATCAGAACGATTCAGATTTTAGCCATATATGAAAGTGATATTGCATCACAGTAGAACGGAGAATCTACATATCAACCGGGCAAGAAATATGGGTTTATTAGATGGAAAATTCAGACGAGTCAATTCGAATAAATATACCAGACCTGGGCATTTTGAAACCTATCTAGGCTTGGGGGAAAGGGCATTTCGGATAAATAACGAAGAAATCCCGAACCTATCGGGAATTCATCGAAAATAAAATGGAAAAACCCAACTCGATTGACTTTCTCGATATCGGTTTTTATTCGTTCGTTTTAATCCATCGATAATGAATCGGGTTATTTTTTTGGAGAGAATGTCGAGAAATTTAGATCAAGAAAGCATCGGGAGAATATCGCGAAATCATCGAGTGGTTAACACCTGTTTACGCGGCTTTGCGTGATTGCCCTATAAATTACAGGTCAGGATAAAATTGAACTATTGCCGGCACTTGAGAATGAAAAATTAACGTATTAAGTCCGTTGTTATTTTAGAGAACTAAGTAGGGGTTGAATAGCACATCTTCATTGGCAACGATCTATTAGTTTGCCAAATTATTCAACGTAAGCAGATCAGTTCGGATTAGCTTGAAGTTGAACATCTGACTTCCCCGTATCATCTTATCATATTGAGGTCATTTTGAGCCTATTTGCATAACTTCACGAGCAGGGGATTATGGGTAAATTCAAAATGACGGCCATGTGGGGCACCAGATAAAGTGATGTTTTCGTCATATTTCTTCAATTTTTTTGGCATTTCTGTATAGAAAAGTGGATGAAACTTATTTTATTTTCATATCAGATTATCGTTTACTAATTTATAATGCAGTTTTTTGCGAAGAAAAAACGAAATAAAAAAATTCGAAGATTTTGACAAAAAAATCGTTCAAAAATGCTCTTTTAGAAAATGACGCCACAGTGGCGGCCATCGTGGATTTTTTAACATTTATTTTGTAGAGGTTTACCCAAAGATATAGTGTGGTAAGTTTCAGCCCTCTACCCTTAGCGATAGCGAAAATATTTAGGGGGGAGGCACTTTCCGCCCCGTCCACCCTCCCCCCCAGGCTGCGGTACGCCCCAAATCGCCAAGGCCAGATCGGGTTAATCCACATGTTATCGCCGGCAGATTATCTTTTATATTTTTAGGAAAAAATCGACATTGTAAACAATTTTACGTGATTAAGTTACAACAGTAAGTCATATAGAAAGAACAAAGAGCGTTAAGGCACCGTTTCCAATTATCGTTCGCGAATGAATCGTTTATTTCGTCAAATTTTCTCGAAGTCGCGATTTTCCAAGGCGCGAGGGAATGGTCCTTTTTCTTCAAAATAAACGATTCATTCGCGATCGCTGTTCGAATGGGTTTTTTTTCTGCTGGCAATCGTTTTTCAATCGAGAAAATTCTCGCGAATAAAAAGCGATATCGCGATTCAATCACTTTTTAATCGACAAAATATAAACGATTGAAAAAAAAACGATTGAGGATTATAGCCGAAAGTAGTACGCCATTGGTTCATCCTGACTGACCCGCAAACACGTTCGAGTTTCTACACTTCAGTCAGACTATATAAAGTTCGATCATTTTTTCTTCTTCCTTTTCCATTCTTTGCCTAGTGTAAAACTATAGCGTGTTTCTGTACAGTTGGCGGTTATATAGATACGATGGGGATATTGAAAGAAATTGAAAAAAAATATCTATATATATACATAGGAATAATGGTTATGCATATAATTAACTTCATATTTACATATATTTTGTACGGGACACAGACCCGGATATGGTCAGATTGGGTCATTTGCACTTGCAATTTCGTCTATTAGTCTGGGTATTTCTGTGTTTTAAAGCTGGTATTATTCCAGATTTCTTGTGTAGTATTTTTCGTGAACGTTTTTGGCATCTGTGCGGGCTGAACTTTTGAGTTGATTCGTCAGATTTTCGCTGTACGCGTGGTTTTTTGTCCTTCGATCACCATTTTCCTTGTGTAGATAGATGGCGCTATATTGAATATAACATTGTCACACGGGGTTTTGGGTCTTCGAAAGCACTTAATTATTAATATATAGCGCGGGCTATTTGTAAAAATTTTCACAACTGGTTAATCCAGTAAGAGATGAAATTATATACTATTCAGTTGGTTTTTGGCTTGAGCTTCCCTTTGGAATCATTCATAGTTCATTTATCAAAATATAAAATTAAATAAAAAGTATTGTACATATGCGAATCCAACCGTTATATGCGATTCAATCACCATTGTCATATGTATTTGATATAAATATGAAATCACTGCCGCGAATATTCTTATAATAAATAAAATTAACTTGATGGTGATTTTTTGAACTTATTCACATCTCAATAGTTTAAAAACTGTACCAAAACATGAATAGATACCCTTTCCTAATGTATGTTTTACTATAACAAAATATACATATTTAATTACACTATTTTTCACCTTAATTAACCTAGAAATTCTCGGCTGGAGGGCTAAGCTGTTCTGGGTTATCGCCATGCGCCCATTCACACCTCTATGAAGCCTGTGCCGTAATCATTCTGATAATGCAATCAACGACGAACTCAAATCCACTTATGACCTGTACCCGGTATTTACAAAACAAGATATTGTGACTATCATCCTGTATTGTGTATACCAAGTTGCATGAATATATGAGGAAAGTATCGAAAGTATGAAGGGAATGACTGAACATTAATACATTGTCGACTCACACGATTATTGAATAAACATGTAATTTTGTCATTTACGCTTCGCCAGAGTAAATCTGAGCGCGAACGTCACAGGAAGCATGGTACAGGTATATGTGTAGATATTTCCAGCATACGCCCTACTTCGGCTTGTAGGAGACTATAGATCGTGAATCATAGATATTATTCGGTTATCTTGCGCATTTATACAGTATAGTATAGTAATATAGGTTTTTCCATCGACAAATCCGCAATCAACATTACATGTAGTTCCCAGTTCGCGGATAGAGCGGCGTACGACGGTAACACGGCCTATGTGTCAAATATCACTCCGCCTCACGATTCTCTCGCGATTGAAGATTCGCGATCAAGAACGGATCGCGTATGGGTAAACGATTCAAAAACGATATCGCGAGAGAATGGTTTTTCCAGAAAAGGTTCAATCGTTTTTTCTCATTTTTTTTCTCGATATCCTCGCGACTGATTCGCGACTGATCGTTTTTCAATCGAGAAAATTGAAGAAAAATCGCGACTGAAGAAAAAACGATTAGTGGAAACGATCCCTAAGTCTACAGTGGAAGTCCAATTTTGCCGACATTAAATGATTACTATCTGGACTTTTCTGATCTTCCGCAAAGGAATAGTGCGTACTATATACACGTGATGAGGAATAAAAACATACCGTTACATGACATTTGACGACGGACTGACTGGTCTATGGTTCAACGAAAGTTTACGGCATTTGCCCAACAACATGGACAAAAATGACCAACTTTAATAACTTGAATGGTCTTTTAATGTCTTATATGTCTGTAACGTATTTCTTTTAGCCCTCACGCTATACTTCGCAAAGATTATAATTCCGAGGTTGAACGAGGCTTCCGAGTGGTAACCTGGTTCCCTAGCTTACTTGTAAAGGTAAGCAATGTGATATTTAGCTGGGATAGCGGCACTACTACGACTGATTCTCGATATCGTTTTCCATTCGAGAAATTTCTCTCCAATGAAAACCGATCAAAATAACGAGAAAAAAAACTTCCTCGCGAATGTTTCGAGTTTTCTGAAAATATTCTCCATTCGCTCTCACCTTTGAAAATCTCAATATCGAGAAAACGAAACAGATTTCTCGACGAAAAACCGAACGATTTTTGGAGACGGTTCCTTACCAAAACTGTCTTTTTTTCAATTAAAATTGTCCTTTTTCATTGAATTGCTATCTAATGCCTTATACTAGAGTAGGATTAAATTATAAAAGTATACTATACAAAATTTCAGACCGTGCAAAATTAAGCCTGGTCACCTCAATTTATTTTCTAAAGTTTATACAACCTTATACCTTTTAAACAACCTTTATTTCAAGGTAAATGGACATGAAGTGGTTGTAATATTTTAATACAATTAGGTGACTTCTTACTAATTCACCTTCATTGGACCACCAACAACGATATTTTTAATTGTGAAAATTGTACACATATATATGTGTACAATAGGCTATCACGGTAAATCTGCAGCATACAGCCATGTATATTTGCGCAAGGTGTGTGATCCAAAAGAACAGAAATAATAAGAAAAACAGAGCAGTTAATAACACACATTTGTGTTTTCATTGTAACCTTGCGCTGTTACAAAATACGTATGCTGTGCGTTATTTTACGAAACATTTATGATTGTATAACTCCAGGTGAATGCTTTCTGTATACATCTGTGGATAGGATGTGTGTAACCGTGTTACCCTATGAAACATTGGAAGGCTTATCCGTTCAATAGAACCATTCGAGAATAACTGACCAGCTAAATCAGTTTTCACGGGTGTGAGAAAAATTTCGCCAAACTCTCGTGTAAACACACATGGTCAGTCTTTAGATGACGAGGAATCCATAAAAATCTGATATTAATGACTTTTTAATTTATTATTTTCCAATCCCGGGCATATAAACTTTACCAAATATATGAATGAAAAAGTATAAGCCAAGACGTCATTTTTGGTATGACTCGCCGCGCTGCCGAATCTGGAACATTCCGCTTGCGAGGCGAGCGCTCTAACACATTTTGATCCAATAAATTGCAGGTGCCTTTTTAGTAAAGTGCATATATCATCAGTGTTATCCCGATGTGTTATCCATACGGGAAAGAGTATTTTTTAAATATTCACTGGGTGGTGATTACTTTCAGGAAGAGTAAAACCAGAAAGACGTTGGTGTTTTAATATCTAATGTCCCGTCTCCGAGTACCAACATATCAGAAATGGTGAAAAATGCCAATCAGAAAATAGGTATGATGAGAAACATATCAAGTCCAAGACACAGCTTGCGATTGAAAGTGGAACTTCGACTCATCCCACTATTTTGAATATTCTACAATTATATGATGGAATTGATTATGTTGATAGAATGGCGAAGGCAGCCCTAGAGGATGAGGTTGATCCGGTTGGGATCCCATATAGCGATTTCAGACCCTCTATCTGTGCTTATGTGAGACAGCTGTTTCAAGCTTCATGGGAAGCTGTGAATAATAACAAACTTCATGAGTTACAAAAACAACTGTAGGCTATACTCATCTGAATAGCCAGAAACGTTTCCATCAAGCCATGATCAGGCGATTTAGAATCGGCCATACACGATTAACTCGCGAATATTTACCAAAAAAAAGCTAGTCCAAGGTGTATTCCATGCCACGAAGATCTCACGGTGAAACATATCCTTATCGACTGCGTAGATTTTAAGATTGTAAGAGATGCTTTTATCCAGCGACTACTTTGGGAGATCTTTTTAGTCGGGTGAGGGAGGACTGCATCTTGGGCTATTTGGGAGAAATCGGTTTGTTGCATAAGTTTTAACGTGTGTATGTTTTAATTTGTTGGATTACTGAGCTATTGGCTTGAGTACTTGGAATTTTGTTTGACCGTAGTCATTATATAGCTGAAATATTGCTGAACGCTACATTAAACCTTAATTTTTTGTCTCTCTCTCCCTTGTCTGTGATATGTATCTGCGATATCTTGGGAACTTTTTCAGACATTTTTCGCGTGACAATTATCATCAACACAGGATGGTTTTCTGCAAGAGAAAGATGGTAAACAGTATTCATTAAAACAAGGCATGAAATCCTCATCAATAACTAATATTCTTTATCCAAATGAGCTTGGAATGAAATCCGTTTCCAGATTAAGATGTATCTAATTAAACGTACCCTACAAAGCTGAAAAGATAGATAGATAGGAGAAGCTACCTAAACAGAAAAATATAATTAGCCTGTGAGGTCCAATGCCGATCAAGCACTTTACTCTAACTCAAGATTTGATTGCGACTATCCCGAAGACCCTCCTCGAGTCTCCTTTCGCGTAATTGTAACGATGACGTTAATCCCATTAGCGAGTTGTGTTGAAGGTTGTCATCACCGCGGGATAGACTAGGTTGTTGTCGACGTGCACAGGGATTATGCCAGGAGGAAGTTTTCAACAAAATCTTATTTTTGCAATCTTATTGTAACCTGATAAATTCCTCCAGAGCGATTAATAATCCGATTTCACATTTTTCTCAGAATTTATGAAAAACGGGCATTATTACATGTATTATCGTCCAGTTCTATTGAAAATTAATCTGCTGAAGGCGCTCTTGGTCAAAATGGTCAAATGTTTGACAGTACAAACTCTTGAATCAGCACTGAATCTCGCTTTTTATTGTGTTTTATGAGTTTTTTTAAATCAAGGATATCCTTGATAGCAGAAATTACAAGCGTCCGGTCCATCATTCATAATTCAGCCGTCGTCCATTAGAGAATATCCGCGTCCATAATCCAAATTACAACACATATAAGGGAAGTGGGAAGAGGTGCCGACATACTGACTGCGTCACATGACTTCACAGAATAGTCTTCCGGTTAACCTATTCTAAAGCACATACCAAGAATCTAACGATTCGTGATATGTGTTGTATCTCAGGTACGCTTTTATTGTACCTGTTCATGTGGCAACTTGGATGATATGACCACACGGCCCCTAGCACCGGCATAAGCGGTATTAGATACAAATCTAGAGAGCTATGATGGAAATGCTCTGACAACTCGTATACTGGTAATTGGTGAGCTGTTTCGCTGTGACAACTCGTACATTGGAGATTGGTGAGCTGTATCGTCGTCAGATGTAAATGACGGCATTTAACACAAAAGACTAGTCTGTAAGGCCCGATGTCGACCCAGCATCAACTTCCCACAAGTGCCAACATATATCAAAGACCAAAAGGTCTGTACAGGGGGCGGGCCTCGGGGACGAAACGTCCACCAGCAGAATCTCGCCACATACAGGAAAAAATTACAACACATATAACAGTATTAGCACCAAATTCAAAAAGACAGTCATAGTATACATAAACAAAGGCTTGTTTCCTGAGAGAGAAGCAGTCAACAGTTTTCAGTGATGCCGGCAAGACATCATGATGTTCCAAAAATATCAAATCCGTATCGCTGACCAGTATTCTTAATCCATAATATTCGTTGTAAAGTCGTCATCTAAAGAATGATGTATCTCAGTCACGCTTTGATTGTGACTGTTCGTATCAGTACCATGGGAATCTTGAAGTACATGGGTTCATACGGCCCCTAGCCCCGGGTTAAGCGGAAATAGACACAAGTTACGAAACTTAACGCCATAGATCTTGCACGCTACGCTCGTACTTTGCTATCAGCATGCGATATGTATCGCCAAATTTGAGATACTTTGAGTGGAGGCGCTTGGTGGTGTAGCCCTGTTTTATAAGTTTCTGCAACAATGTTTTGTGACGTTGATTAAAATCGTCACATTTAACACAGGATCTAGCAAATGCTACTAGGCGTGATATGTATACGCCATATGCAGGTCCCACCGGAATATTACTGTCCAGAAAGGGATAGTTTACGATATCGAAATTGTAATCATCTCTTTTGTCATACACCGTGATCGCTCACCATTTTCTCGGTCGCGGAAACACGTACCACCATCTACAATATTGAAGTATCGGGGCCAAAAATATCTCTGTTTCATAGAAAGTGGCGCCTTTCGAGATAAATATGAAATTATTCATGTTTGGCTTGGGCTTTTTGGGACCTGCCCAGGTCCGGTGCTGTCATTCTGGAAATATGGCAGAAAGTTTGGTAGGGGCCATAATGCCCCCCCCCCCGCCCCCAGGCCTGGTAGGGTCAATGGATCGCGTTAAACTTGGTAGGTGCTGAATGAAGTGTAAAAATAAATTAAAAAGAAATGTAATCCCTACCATCTCAACCAATCACAAAGTAATTATGAACATTCACTCATTAAAAATTAAGAAGAAAATATAGCCGCCAATGATATATTTGACTACTAACGCAGGAAAACTTGCAGGTACAAATTTTCTAATATGTCGATCTTGATTACATTTATTGGTCAGTCCTAATAGAAAGAGTAAAATGTGGGATTATGTATTTACCTTAGAGGCCATTGAACAGCTACCCATTTAGGTTCACTGGATTGACATGTAGTTGAGCGATGATGTAGCAGGTATATAAAATATAAGAGATTCGCTACAAATGTCCATATTTTTCGTAAGGGCGCACTTCAGCTATTCAGTATTCACTTTTCTTTTTTCTTTACCAGCAGATATTCCTCCCCTTGTTCATGAGTGTCTTATCGCAGTCTGTAGTATAAAAGTAAACAAATGGATTTTTTTTATCCATTTTCCGCTCATCAAAAGAATGAGCGAATCACTGTTTTATGTCTGAACATGAGTGACTTAAATGAAGCGCATCAATGGCCTTCAGAAAATTTCAGTTTACCATACCTTCAATTGCTCGATTTCTGCGAAAACAACAACGCATGAAACTACCTCATAAGACAAAACAACAAAAGATGCCATTTTCAATGTGACTCAAATTGAAACTATTCAGTGCCAACCACCTGCAACCTGCATAGTTCCACAATTAACTAGAGAGCTCTACCCATGTAAAGTGACAATTTCAATGACACGACTTTGTTGATTCAAGAAAATATCCCATGTCCATTCTGGTGAAAATATTTTGGTTCACTGTTCACTGTACTATACCCATAGATTGTGGACTGAATCGTATCTTTTATTGACAACCTCGAGTAGGTCGTTGTTTTGCCGGCTGTACAGACTGCAATCTGTAAGTTATGAGAAACTAGAGTTTGGTGAATCTGAAATTATAATAGCCTCATCGGTCAGATTAAACATATCGGACACAGGTATGAGGTACGTTACAATACTTTCCATGAAACCGTTTGATCTCGTTTTCGCGTTACCGTGAGCACAGAATGCGACGTATGCCTAGCAGACGATTCGTAAGGTGTAGTATCGTCACAATTGGTTTGTTCGTACTGGTAGGCATCTTCATTTTACCCAGCCAATTTTTACGTTCCCAATTCGAACTTGCCTTGATTTATCTGACCCCTTCAGTGTTCAAAATCCGAGGTGTTGATTTCGCCTACGAACAAGAGACGCACCAGAACGTACACGTCGATTGTGAGTAGAGCGGCATCATCCTCTATTTGCGGCGTCCTTCCTCGTAATATGGTGTTTGTATTAGCTCAGTATATAGATCAGCCAATCGATAACGCTCTTTTACGACCCATTTCGGATTTCAAATGTTTTCGAGGTCAGTGACGTCTCGTGTCTATAAGTTCCTTGAACAATGAAGGGGGGGGGGGGGCAGATATATCAAGGGAAGCTTGAAGTGGGAACGTAGAAATTCGCCTGATAAAATGAAGATGATCGATAGGCAGCAACTGTAGTAACTCTGGAAGAAGAATCATCACTATCTTTCTCATTGGTAGCAGAAACCTTCAGGTCTTTCAACTCCTCGAACTGACGTCAGTAACAATTTCCCTGCTTGAATCGCTCTCAGGCTCTAAGCCAATCTGCAATGGTATTACTGCACGTTTCGCCATGTTGACTTTCACCATCTTCCACGTGTGACGTCACAGATAGGGTTCAGGCTGGGTAGTCACACACCCTATTTTTCCGTGTTAATAATCTCTAAAATATGTTCTTCGACTGTTTAAAATATATAGTGCTTCTCTTACTTATAACATTTACCGTGCTAATAGTGTGGCGAAATTTCGCCAATATGATAAGTATAGATTACTTTATGTGAGGTGTCCACTTTCTTGAGCCTCCATTACAGTGCCAAAACATAAACATTAGGCCGCCGACAGCCTCTCGCAGAAATCCTTAACGTGATGAAATTTGGCCTGTTGAGAAATTTACACCCCCTTCGAATTTCAATGCTTGCATGTAATTTCATGCAAATTCATACTGGTCTATATTCGCAGAATAGATTCATGTTTATTATGTCGAAGTGTCATTTAGTAATTTTGGCGCTATAGATTCCAGAAGTGTTTTCGAAGTTCGTATGAACCGGATTTGCCGCCAGGTTTTACTGTGTGCATGTTTTGTTGCATACAACTTATGTAGATTTTTGATCAGATATATTTGTCGGACGGGTTACTTTGCGAGACATTACAACCTTAAAGTTGATAGGGTTACCATGCACGTAGGGATCGTTCAGATAGCATCTTCGTTCTTCCGTTTCATAGCACGGAAAACCAGTATGTTTCGTAGCGGACACACTCTTTGATGATTGAGTGGGAACTTGGCGTGGAAGTTTGGTTGCGTTTTCAGGCCTCGTTCCACAAATAAACAATGTACGAAGTTGTATTTAGGAACAGAATACAAACGTTAGATCATTGAGTACATTTCCAATATGAATTTGTTTCGAAACACACGGTAATTATATCGAAATTAATCAGATACAAGATTAGGTGGGGTATCGATATATTTCCCCATTTTGGTTTCTCTCCCATTCGTGAATGACCATGTTGACGATAACCAAATTTCGGATCTCAGCCCAACCAGCCTGTTTCATTACGTGTAGACTTTGTCGTAATCGTAAAATACAACCATTTCCGGTTGTACACTCGGTGACGCTATCAGAGCCGGACATACAAGTTCACTCTGACAGTCAAAATAAAACCGAAGTTGCTGTTATCCAAAAGCTAACAAGAGCAAGAAAACGTGAAAGTCAGTTCTTAGCCACACTCACACTACGAACATTTTGTTGCATTAGAACAGAACAGATTGATTTTGTTCGTAGTAACCTCACATTGCGAACATTTTCTCTTGACCGCCATTCGCCGTGATCAAACAACGAGCCTGCCAGGCATGTGATGGGAGCCATTTTGTTGGCATGTGAGAGCGGCTCCGTCACATGACAGACAGCTGCCAGTTGATGGGATAACTGTTGGTAAATGTTCGGACACATGTTTGCGATCACCACACACTGAAGACAAAAAATGTTTTGTGGACGAAAACATGTTACGAAAATCAAACATGTTTCGAAAATCAAACATGTTTGATTTCACGAACTTGTCCCTCGGACAGAATGTTCGTGTTTCTGGGCACCTCACACTTCAGACAAAACATGTTCGGAACAGTGTTTTTGTTCTAACACAACCAAAATGTTGGTAGTGTGAGTTGGGCTTAAAAGTTAGGGAAAATAAACAGCTTAGACACGCAAAGCCGTTTTAGCAGAATTAAAGCCAGCACAACCAACTAATTTCGCACAGATGCAACTGCAACATTGTATCCACAAATCCACAACCATTTCGGCACACAACGCATTTGTATTATACACTGGGCAAGCTCTGCACACAGCAAACTGGGGATATTTCGATTACAACATATATAAGGGAAGTGGGAAGAGGTGCCGACATAATTACAAACGTCTGGTCCGTCACTCATAATTCAGCCGTCGTCCATTAGAGAATATCTGCGTCCATAATCCAAAGACCTATTCCATATCCATATAACAGTATTAGCACCAAATTCAAAAAGACAGTCATAGTATACATAAACATAGGCTTGTTTCCTGAGAGAGAAGCGGTCAACAGTTTTCAATGATGCCGGCAAGATATCATGATGTTCCAAAGATAGCAAATCGGTATCGCTGACCAGTATTCTTAATCCATAGTATTCGCTGTAAAGTCGTCATCTAAAGAATGATGTATCTCAGTCACGTTTTGATTGTGACTGTTCATATGAGTACCATGAGGATCTTGAAGTACATCGGCTCATACGGGCCCTAGCCCCGGGTTAAGCGGAATTAGACACAAGTTACGAAACGTAACGCCATAGATCTTGCACGCTACGCTCGTATTATGACAGAGCTATATAATGACAGAGTCACATGACTTCAAAGTATAGTCTTCCGGTTAACCTATTCTAAAGCACATACCAAGAATCTAACGATTCGTGATATGTGTTGTATCTCATGTACGCTTTTATTGTACCTGTCCATGTGACAACATGATGATATGACCACATGGCCCCTAGCACCGGCATGGCTCATCTGTTGAATTCCTAAAACCGAGTCTGGGCTCGAAATATATCGACCTGAAATCATGTATGCTCAAGGTAAAGGCTAGAATAACTTACATGGATATCACCCCCTTGGCATAAAGTAAGGAAACATGTCCCCTAAATTTGACCCTTCAAAACATGTGGACACAAAATGACGTTACCAAAATGATTAAACTCAGGACAGCTGCTATCCCTACTTAGCTTAAATTCAGTCGCTACTGAATTCCGTTGCAGACCCAAAAACCACCCAGCTATCCCCTCAGTTGCATTTAGCCAAACAGAGGTTTGGCATGGATGTCACTGATCCCAAAGCTTGTACAAATGTAGAACTGCTCGAGAGAATAGCAAAAGGAAACGCTACTTCTGAACTATGTCGAAATGTCAAAATATATCGCTCCTCACCGCAGCTCATATCATGTCGGACGAAAGAAATGCGGCGTATAACTGGTGATTCATGACATTGGTTTTAAAGTGCAATACTGTGGTACACCAAAACATTGGAAAAAGTCACGGTCAAATATCCTTGCGTGAGAACGGAGATCAGGATGGCTTCCTTAGCCACGGGCACTCTTCCGCTGGGGTAATGCGCTAAAGTCCGTCTTCCACTGAAGAGGTATTTCATCTCTCAAATTCGTCGTGAGGGATTATGAAAATGACCCCTTAAAGTTTCAACACTTCAACCTGACCAGCCTTTAGGTGAATATTGATGGCGTGACGACATTCGGTCACTTCCTGAAACATCCTGCAACCCGGGCACAGCGTCGAGTTTATTAATCTCGGCTTACATGCGCGTGGTGGATAGCGTAGGACGTGTCGGTATTGATATAAGCGTGTTCCAACATCACAACGGATTTGGCCTTTTCAACTTCAACCACGACCCATCCTATGCCACAGAAGACCCCCTCCAGCTATTATGACTAGGCAACATACGGCTGGAAGCGGTCTTCGGAGAACCATTTCCCGAAATGTGAGCTGCATCACATACTCCAAATTCCACCGCTCTATTTGGGCTGGATAAGACGCACAACGTCGTCTCCGAACACGTTATGAATACAGATTAGCCATATCTGTCCTGGGCTTTTTGGGACCTGTCCTGGCCTAGGGGAGGGCGAGGGGGGGGGGAATGCCCCCCAAATTATTTTTCTTACCCCTTGAACTAGAGGGCTGAAACTTACCACACTATACCCTTGGGTCAAGCCATACCAGAAAATGTAAAAAGAATCCAAGATGGCCGCTTTGATGACGTTATTTTGACGTCATTTTCAAAAACGGCATTTTTGGGGCGATTTTTCGGTCGGATTTTTCGATTTTTTATTTATGCAATTTCTCCGCAAAAACTGCATGATAAATCGGTAAAAATTAATGTGATGTGATATAAAATAGTTTTGGCCCACTTTTCATCGCGGAAAAGCAAAATTTTTGAGGAAATATGACAAAAACTTCATTTTTCTGGTACCCCGCGTGGCCGCCATTTTGAATTTACTCATGATCCTCTTCTCGGGGGGTTATGCAAATAAACTCAAAATGATTTCAATATAATAAACTATAAAATCAAGGAGTTTCACCTCTCCATTTTTGTCGTTCCGAAGATAGCGCAGAAAATTTGGTAGGGGGGCCATTTCGCCCCCCCCCCCCTCCAGGCCAGGTAGGGTCAACTATTACATATAATATGAATACGGATGAACTAGTTTGTATCATTTGCTCCGACCATAGTATACGCCGCTAACTATATTCCAACCAAAGTGACACGAGAAATGACAGTATTCCTTGTGAACACACACTCTACCACTCTTCACTCTTTCTCCGCTATCTCAGGAATGACAAAAAATGAGAGCTGATACTCTGTGACTTTGTAGGTATCAAATTGGAGTCATTTTAAGCTAATTTGCGTAACTCCCTGATCAGAGGATCAAGGGTAAATTCAAAATGGCGTCCATGTGAAGCACCAGAAAGTTATGTTTTCGTTATATTTCTTCAAAATTTCTGCTTTTCCGCAATGAAAAGTGGGCAGAAGCTATTTTCTTTGTTATCAGATTAATATTTACCGATTTATCATTTAATTTTTGTGGAGAAATTACATACCGTAAAATTAAAAAAAATCGAAAAATCGACCAAAATATATCTTTACTGAAAACGCCATCAACGCGGTCATCTTGGATTCTTTTACATTTTTTGGTAGAGCATGACACAAGGGTATGGTGACTTCCAAGTTTCATCTCTCTAGCGCAAGAGGGTAAGGCAAAATAATTAGGAGAGCGTTTCGGCCCCCAGGCCTGAACATGTCCCAAAAAGCCCAGGCCAGATATGGTTAATAACAAAATAGTTGAGGTAACCACACCCACTAGCGATGGTCATTCCCCTCATTGGCATTCCATCTATTATTAAGGCAGCCAATGGATGGAAAACGTACTTGTTGGAGACCTTTTCAAGAAACATGGAATGATGACCCTACTCCAAGGAGAACAGAACAGTCTACAGATGAACATATCCCTGATTCAAAGGCTGTCGATACACCTATCCATCATCCCTTTACCACGACGACCAGTGGTCCGACAGAATGTGGAAATGCTTGGAAGGGACTAAGAGGCAACCCTCGCCAACGTATATTGTCTGGTGTTACACTCAATGGCAGTCTGCTTATGAGAATATACATTTAAAAATGTGAACTTCGTTCTAGGGTTCCCTCATGATATCAATGAAGAAATGTTACTTTCATCATACGCAGACTAATATTGTGATGTTAAACGATATAATGAGCCAGGCCAAATCAGAATGAAAAGTGGCAGGTCTGTTCACCCAAGGTGGAAATGCTCGACGATTCACCCGACGCAGAATTTCTTCTCTCAAGGAAAAACCCCTGGAGATAATCACCTCGAGCTGCCAATACTTTGTGATCTTTAACAATCCCATTGACCCTCATCAAACCCAGGTCTTCGGAAGACGAATCTATCCAAAAATCAAAACTATTTTATGAAAAAGTACGAGGACGCTATTACCAAACCTTGTTCTTTAGTGACTGACTTGAAACCAACCACGTCCGGAATAAATGGGCCAGAATGACCGTGGGTACACAATCGCAGATTGGACAAGGTTTATATACAAAAGCAACTTCTCTGTGGCGTGATGACAACTGTAGGGGGAATGGAGACGTCAGCAATCAGATGACTGGATGAATGCACTGACACTGTAAAACATGGCGTGCGGGTAGCATCGCGATCAATGATATTATGGCACCATCTGATGCATTGACCCTACATTTGCGACACCACAAATAATTGTGCAGTCACTAAAATAAAGGTCTTGACTCATTCAAATCAATGAGATAAAGATTTGAATAGTTTGCAGATGGCGGCCATATTGAAATCCAAATTGGCCACCTTGACTGTTTTGTCACTATCTGAAGTTCTACCTCTGGGAACTAGAGTATAACCACTGAAAGTTCATAATGGGTTACGATAAGGTTATATTGATCAAAATAAGTTTCAACTGACAGCCATCTTGGAATACAAGACGACCAATGTTACGAGGTACCTATGGAGCTACCATACTGAGCCTTGTCCCAAAAAATGTGGATGTAACCACAAGAATAAAATTCATCGCGCATTTTGTTAAGAATATATTGACAAAAATAGGTTGCGGATTGTGGTCATCGTGAAATCTAAGATGATCATCACTAGATAAAATCTACACTGCCACCAGCTGATGCCTTAACCCTGTGAATATGAGTGTAGCCACTTGAATAATTCGCATAACTCCCGTAGTTAAGGAGATATTGACGAAAATAGGGATAGCTGGCGGCCATTTTGAAATCCAAAATGGCCACCCTAGATGTTGATGAAAAGAGGGCGACATCGCGGTCCACGTCAATTTTAGAGATAACTTAGCCTTGTTGCCAACAATGAACTTAAAATGCCCACAAATTTATACAAGCCTGTGGACTACCCGCTGAAAGATGCTAGGACAAGTGAACATGCGAACACAATGAGAACATACGAGTGCCGTGCTAACTCTGTCTCTGTCGACGATCATTCGCTGCTTAATCTTCCTTTCGAAACGGAGCAGCATTGATATCCACGTGTATGAAAAATTAAACATACCGGATCGAGTTTAACGAGTGAACAACTGCCAAAATTGTACCCGGCCCATAAACGCTGCAGGAATCGACCGACCAATCGCGTTAGCCTAAATAAATTATCAATCTTCAGGTGTGGGACGTATGGAGAACCGATTCACATCCTTAGTTCTTTTTATCAGCTGAAATGCTGCTTCAAGACTCAAAGTACGCATTTTCGCTATCGCGAATCCAAATCCTTCGTGTGATATATATAGTTCCACCGACATCGTTAGATCACAAAACCAAAATGACGCTTATGCTTGCGGTATTCGCCGAGAATACAGATGGGTTTTTCAGGTAACATGCACTGCCAACAACCGAGAAACCGAAGGTGATCGTATGTCCGAGGGCTCTGATACCCCCATATGTAACTATGACTTGAATCTGTAATTTGCGAAAGAGACAGATATGAGGACTCGGTGGATTAAAAGCTTGTTTTCTATCATCCATATTATATCCTATCCTAGAGACAGCCCTGATAGGAAGCTAAATCTATGACTATTCACCTGGTAGCCACGACCTAACAGACCGCTGAAAGTCCAGAGATCACTGAAACCTATAAATAGGAGACATCCTAACTCACCCGTCACTCTGCCTACTGGTAAACATAGTAAACCAAAGGTACGGATACATCCTGCCTCATCCGTCACTCTGCCTCCTGGTAAACATGGTAAACGTCACGGAAACATCCTACCTCATCCGTCACTCTGCCTCCTGGTAAACATGGCAAACGTAACGGAAACATTCTACCTCATCCGTCACTCTGCCTCCTGGTAAACATGGTAAACGTAACGGAAACATCCTGCCTCATCCGTCACTCTGCCTTCTGGTAAACATGGTAAACGTAACGGAAACATCCTACCTTCCCCGTCACTCTGCCTACTGGTAAACATGGTAAACGTAACGGAAACATCCTGCCTCATCCGTCACTCTGCCTCCTGGTAAACGTAACGGAAACATCCTGCCTTCCCCGTCACTCTGCCAACTGGTAAACATGGTAAACGTAACAGAAACATCCTGCCTCCCCCGTCACTCTGCCTACTGGTAAACATGGTAAACGTAACGGAAACATCCTGCCTCCCCCGTCACTCTGCCTGCTGGTAAACATGGTAAACGTAACGGAAACATCCTGCCTCCCCCGTCACTCTGCCTCCTGGTAAACATGGTAAACGTAACGGAAACATCCTGCCTCCCCCGTCACTCTTCCTCCTGGTAAACATGGTAAACGTAACGGAAACATCCTGCCTCCCCCGTCACTCTGCCTCCTGTTAAACATGGTAAACGTAAAGGAAACATCCTGCCTCCCCCGTCACTCTGCCTCCTGGTCAACATGGTAAACGTAACGGAAACATCCTGCCTTCCCCGTCACTCTGCCTACTGGTAAACATGGTAAACGTAACGCAAACATCCTGCCTCCCCCGTCACTCTGCCTACTGGTAAACATTGTAAACGTAACGGAAACATCCTGCCTCCCTCGTCACTCTGCCTCCTGGTAAACATGGTAAACGTAACGGAAACATCCTGCCTCCCCCGTCACTCTGCCTACTGGTAAACATGGTAAACGTAACCGAAACATCCTGCCTCCCCCGTCACTCTGCATCCTGGTAAACCTGGTAAACGTAACGGAAACGTCCTGCCTTCCCCGTCACTCTGCCTACTGGTAAACATGGTAAACGTAACGGAAACATCCTGCCTTCCCCGTCACTCTGCCTACTGGCAAACATGGTAAACGTAACCGAAACATCCTGCCTCCCCCGTCACTCTGCATCCTGGTAAACCTGGTAAACGTAACGGAAACGT
>JAVTVY010031774.1:0-12840 GCA_036873755.1 Hanleya hanleyi
CCCCCCCCAGGCCTGGACAGGCCCCAAAAAGCCCAGGCCAGATAGGGTTAACTTGTCTTACCAATAATTCTAAATATTGGGTGATAAGGGCATTCTGCTTTTCTGCGATTTTTTACATTTTCTGGTAGAGTTTGACCCAAGGGTATAGTGTGGTAAGTTTCAGCACTCTAGCTCAAGGTGTAAGAAAAATAATTAGGGGGGGGGGTGCATTTCGGCCCCCCCCCCCCCAGGCCTGGACAGGCCCCAAAAAGCCCAGGCCAGATAGGGTTAACTTGTCTTACCAATAATTCTAAATATTGGGTGATAAGGGCATGACTTGGGTTGACTTGGGAATAATTCACTTCCAGGTCACTTCGCCATAGCTACGGTATAGAGTTAATTAATCTGTTGTAATCTAAGAAGGTCCCTTTAATTCCATATATTAGTTTCAATTCATTAAAGTTCATTATCTTACCTTCTCCATTAATGAGGTCTCTTACATTTTTTATTCCAAGTTTGTACCAGCTTTCTATGAATAAATTAGAATTTCGAAAATGACTATTAAACCATATCGGTTCATTACATATATGTAGCGTACATTTTACTTTCATTGAAGTTTGTACGCAGTACCATGCCTCGAATGTATCTTTCCCAAAAGGATTTTCAATATTACTTATTATTACTTTCATATAATCTGACCCTAGGTTACATATTTTATCAAAGTATTCAGCCACCCTGTTTTGCCACTTCCCTTTATGTAGAATTAATTCTTCTATCCACGTTGTCTTCAATGACTGAACAAAATGCTTCAAATTGGTCATTCTCAACCCCCCGTATTTATAGTCTTGTGTCAATATAACCCTCTTCATCCTATCAGTTCCCCCGTTCCAAATGAATTTAAAGAGAATGTTATTTAATTCTTTTTATATCATCGTCAGGTGGATTGGGTAAGGCAGGGAAGAGATGTACGAGT
Organism: Hanleya hanleyi; assembly: GCA_036873755.1. Taxonomy (NCBI): domain Eukaryota; kingdom Metazoa; phylum Mollusca; class Polyplacophora; order Lepidopleurida; family Hanleyidae; genus Hanleya; species Hanleya hanleyi. The sequence goes on from JAVTVY010031774.1 coordinate 953, forward strand.
TTTGACAAGCCTAGGGACTTTACAATCGTTATTTTCCAAAATAAAGTCAAATTTCTGAGCTTCCATCTGGATAATTCTTGCTTCAGAATGTTGAGATTCGATAAATAATTTATCTTCCAAATATCATGAAAATCAGTGGAACTCAGTTTTATCCCCAACACCGTAAGTTCATTTACTCAAGCTAACTTAATATCGTGGCATAATTTTACTTGCAGACTACTCAAAGATCCAATCCACACTGCATTTGTTTTCTCTACATTTATTTTTAAACCAGAATATTTATAAAATTTGTCCAACCATTTTATGGCTTCTCGAAGAGATTCTTCTGACCCATCGAGGATTAGTTGAGTATCGTCGTCATATTGGCAAATTGTGTATTCTGTATTACTTATGACAATTTCTTTAATGTTTCCATTATCCCTAATATGTTTGCCCAAAACCTCTGCGCACAATAGAAATAAATAGGGAGATATCGGGTCCCCCTGTCTACACCCCCTGGTTATATAACAAATATGATGAAAGGTGTCCGTTTTGAACTATGCAACTCTGTATGTTTGTATAAAACAGCTTTAACCAGTTTTGAATCGACTCGCCAAAATTAAAAGCTTTGATAGTTTCGTGTATAAAATCCCAAGATATGGAATCGAAAGCTTTTTCAAAGTTGATTGATAGTAACAATCCTGGTATCTCCTTGTTTTTAGTTTCAAACAATACGTCGTATAGGAGTCTAATATTTTCTCCTATTGATCTGCCCGGGATGAACATCTTCTGATCTTCACTAATAAGTTTGATTAGTTTGTTTTTTAATCTGTTGGCAATACAGGTCGAAATGAGTTTATATCCAACACTGAGAAGCGAAATTGGTCGCCAATTTTTCAAGACATTTCTTGGTTTATTTGGCTTTGTGCAAACATCTGATGACTCCTCGGTAGTTCCTCTTTTTCATAACTAGAATTAGCTGATCTCAGAACAAACCCCCCAATTTTTTTTCAAAACATTTTGTAAAATTCAACTAGGAAACCATCTAAACCAGGACCTTTGTCATTTTTGGTCGTCGTCAAAGCATTCGTTATTTCTTCATAAGTTATAAATCCTTCTAAATTTCGTGCTTCTTTATTTGATAAGCCGTTCAAATCTGTTTTTTTTTCTAAGAAGTAATTGATGCTTTCTTTTTCATTTCTATCCTTTTTTTGTGTAAAGTTCACAATAGTAACTCCTCTGTTCACTTAGTATATCTTTCGTATTATGTAAATTTTCGTCATTTGCCTTGGTTATGTTTGTTATAAGTTTGTTAGCATAGTTCCTTTTTTCTAGACCTAAACAGTATTTACTATAATAATAATAATAATAATAATAATAATAATAGGCTTTATTTATCCTCGATATACACTCTTAGGCTAATGCCTTTCTGCCAGAGGGTCGAGACATTTACTCGGTTTGTCTCCCTCATTTATCCATTGCGCTTTAGTTCTTGCAATTATACCCTGCATAGCTTTATTTCTTACATATTCTAAGTCCTTTTTGCCTGCATTAATTCGTTTAATTTAGATTCTGGACTGTTTATAAAATCCATGTTTATTTCTTCCTCTAATAGGGTACATTTATTCTCTAACACTTTTTCTGTTTTTAACTCGTTTCTCTTCTTTATCGACTAAAATTGTATTGTTTCCCCTCTTATTTTCATAAGTTTAACATATTTAATATCTCTTAATATCGAACAGTTAAGTTTCCAATAGCTTCGGCATCTTTCGGTATTTGTGAATTTACAGCTTAAGGTTATTGCCGAATGGTCCGTTTTATATGTAGGAATTATACCTGCTTCTGCTGTTATGTTAAAACTATCTTTGCTTGTTATGAAGAAATCTAGCCTAGCTTGTTTACTTTTCCTCCAGGTATATCTTCTTATATTTTCATGCATTATTCTCCGGCTATCTATATATTCTTTTTCTTCTATAAGTTTCAAGACTGTATTCCTAGCGTTTGGATGATTTACGTGCTTATAATTGTCTGTGTTTGAAGCAGGGTCGATAACCAAATTCCAGTCGCCACATATAATAACTGATGGATTACCAATATCGTCAAGCTTTATAATGATATTATTGTAAAATGAAGGTTTGTCTGTATTCGGGCCGTATACGTCACTAAGGTAACTGGAGTTTCGTGTATATCAACATTTAATATCAAGAAATTCTCTTCTGGGTCTTTCTCCACGGTGTTCACTTTATAGTCAAAATCGTCATTAAATAGTATAATTACCCCGCGTGCATTCGATCGGAAGAGGCTCACCCAGGCATCCCTTCCCCATTCATTTCTGATACAGGATTCATGTCTTGGATCCGTGTGGGTGTCTTGGAGACATATTATGGAGATAGTATGGAGGGATAACACATACATCAATACAACAACAACAACATTGAAGAGAAAAATTAATGTGATGGACATATTATTACGTCGAAAAATACAAACGACAATACCCATCCAGCTAGACGATGACGTACACCTAAGAATATGTATCTCTCCAAGCCAGCTATACATTTACGTATCTGGCAGAAGAAGGATTTTGATGAAGGTCGCTATCCCACAAAACGAGGTATAGCTATGGACGAAAGATTTCGACAGCCCTGGCATCCCAGATACTACCCGTCGACGATGATGTTCAGGGGATGATATCCTCGTTTCAAACGACATTGGCCAGCGATAACGCGGGTGGAAACTTTTCAGGCGAGAAGAATGAAGAAGTATAGCCAACAGTTATCAGCTATCAGTTATAAGTCGTTACTCCTGAAGCAAGCCTTCGCCAAAGCCTAGGCCAACCTGGTTGTTGTGAACATAAATGAACTCGTACGTGAACGCTGCAATGTATGTATTATTGACCATCCATCCCAGAAACAGCATTCGTACACCAGTAGAACACGTGGAATCTCTATTGCCTCCGCATCAATCAAACTGGCTTGATAGAAGAATTTACGCGACGCATAGACGCCCAGATAGAGGTGCAAATTAACACTACACAACAGATAAAAATCTGCTGCTCGGACTACAGAGAAAAACTAAAAACCGATACTTGGAAAGATCCCTGTTTGAAGAGGTCAAAACCATGATGACGAATTAGATGTATAAACGAAGTGACATTCTATTATCAATGAATTGACTTGCTCGCGTATAAATTGATCGCCCATTATAAAATGATGATTTAACATTTCCGATATGGTGTGGTATATTAGTCCACTTGGACATGTGGTATTCCTACATATGAACTGTATACACTATGCGATATAGATAGAGAAACTATACGAACCTTGTCACATTAAACATCGGTGATGGAGGAATAATTAATGTTATTGTATACTATGCTATATGGTATTATTCTAGAAAATATACATCATATCCATTCTAAACGTGGTTGTGCTTTCTCTCGAATGTGAGGAAATTGTTTTTTAGAACCAATACAGAACTGCTAGTATATTCATCCTGTAATAGTCTATATTAATAGCTGTCCATTGTGTTGTTTCATCGCGAGACCTCCGTGAAGGTGCAGAGGAATTTGAGTCATATGTCTATCAACAGAGCGCTGTAACTGTAAGCCCTCTTCACTTATGTATATCATTTCGCTTCAAGTGGATCACGATGTGAGGGGCAAAAACATCAAAACGCCGCCCCACGTGCTGTGGGTTAGGTAATCAATCAAATTGGAGCGACATGCAAGAGGTGGAAAAAATTGACTCCTAATAAAATCAAGTGCGTAGTATATATAACAGGATCAAACACCGCCACAACTCCACAGCTGTCCTCGGGCTACTACGTTCTATATTTAACTGATCTATTTCTGTTCACAAGTCCGCAGTGTCCCCAGGCTCCGCCTTAGAACTCCGCAGCTCCACAAGTAGGTCAACCGAATGCCGCAATCCAGGTCAACCGATGCACGTGATCGATCGCAGGGTGTTTTTTTCCTCTACCTCGGGTGATTCGAGACCGGTTATACCGGGGCAATGTCCTATAAATAGGCGCCGTTTGACCGAGAACACCCCTTCTCGACTTTTCGTTCTATAAAATGATGACGCATCGACATACATATGGCGTCATGGCGACCTAGAACACCGAAATACCACACCCACGGGTTATAAATACGACCCTATATATAGACGTCTTCGACACCGTGTTGACTTCGACCTACTTAAGACGTCATGCCGCAAATCCGGAGCTCTGCAGTGCTCCAGAACCCCCACATTTACACTACTTATAGCCACGAAGTGGTGGTACCTACATATCAATATCAACTTTGAGGTAGAGATGTTGCGATGCTCTTCCAGAGGAAGGGGGGCAACTCCAAAGGGCAAAGTACCTGTTATTCCAGAAACAAAATTGTGGAGTGGAAGACTTTTATCTGCTGATGGAATGAAGGCTAGAAAAGAAGCCTTGTAGTCCTTGGAAACTTGACATCAGTTTTAACGTTAAACATTCATTACCATAACGAGTGAAGACAATAGTGACCTTTCAAGTACCGTATATTCCTATTCGCCAGAAATAATTGCGTTGGGCTTGAGTTGAGAAAACTCTTTCCTAACACGTGATGAAACACTTCCAACTGCCTCACTGTGAATATTACTGACACGCTGTCTAGAAATCAAATTCCTCTTTGCTTGAAACGGTTTTGTATAGCGGTAAATCTCCAGATATGCCTGGCCATGCGAATATGTTGAGTTAAATTAGTGTTTGCGTTGACCCTATCCCTGGATCAGATCGAATTCGACATTTTACAGAGCAATTGTATTTAGCCATCAGTCATACATTTGTTTCCAGATTTCAACACTTTAAGAAGCACATTAATTGCATGCACAGAAGATGTAATGCTCCGAGATGTCTTTCTGAGATTTGAGGAAAATCGAGAGTTATGTCGTCGTTCTGCCTTACTAGTTTCTGCAAACAATATTTCAATGGTGTCAACGTCGGTTGTAGCCAATCCTAAGCAATGTATATTCCGTCAACGCTCCCCACTTTTGCATGTCGCTTGTAGAATTGTTCGGTTCCTATCTTGCAATATAGCCTAATCGTTTTCGTTAAGAATAGCATATGAGAAGAGACGTTATTTCTTGGGCTATGTTTTGCTTTCACACCGGCAAGAGATAACATTATGTTCCAATCGTTAAAATCTAATGACAGTATATTTACAAAAGAATTTCGATGATGTATTGTATCTCAGTCACACTTTGATTGTCACAAGTCAAATGAACACCGCTGAGGATCTTGTATTACACGATAATGTGAATAATGATCTTTCTACGTATGCTTTTCTTCAACAGATTTGCGTGAAGCGCATAGAATGAAACTGGCAAAAGATGTTCTTGGCATTCTGTTCGTATACATGTGTTTTGTCAGCGTTTGTCCAGGCTATCCCTGTGGAGAAGATCCCCTCAGGGAACTGATTGATTTCACCAAGGCCAACGGTAGGTTTTGACCTTCCAACAAATAAATGATCCTATCCTGCAAGGTCAACGTTAGGTATTGACCCTTCATCAAATAATTGGTTCAAACCATTCTGGCCAACGGTAGGTAATGACCATTGATCAACGACTTGATCCAATCCACTGGGGCCAACGGTAGGTATTAACTGACCCTGCATCAAATAATTGATCCAATCCCCCCAGGTCAAAGATAGGTATTGGCCCTTGAGCAAATAATTGATCCAATCCACCCAGGCCAACTGTAGGTATTGACCCTTGATCAAATAATTGATCCAATCCATCCAGGCCAACGGTAGGTATTGACCCTTGATCAAACAATTGATCCAATCCATCCAGGCCAACGGTAGGTATTGACCCTTGATCAAATAATTGATCCAATCCATCCAGGCCAACGGTAGGTATTGACCCTTGATCAAATAATTGATCCAATCCACCCAGGCCAACTGTAGGTATTGACCCTTGATCAAATAATTGATCCAATCCACCCAGGTCAAAGATAGGTATTGGCCCTTGAGCAAATAATTGATCCAATCCACCCAGATCAACGGTAGGTATTGACCCTTGATCAAATAATTGATTCAATCCACCCAGGCCAACTGTAGGTATTGACCCTTGATCAAATAATTGATCCAATCCATCCAGGCCAACGGTAGGTATTGACCCTTGATCAAATAATTGATCCAATCCACCCAGGCCAACTGTAGGTATTGACCCTTGATCAAATAATTGATCCAATCCACCCAGGCCAACTGTAGGTATTGACCCTTGATCAAATAAATGATCCAATCCATCCAGGCCAACGGTAGGTATTGACCCTTGATCAAATAATTGATCCAATCCATCCAGGCCAACTGTACATGTAGGTATCGACCCTTGATCAAATAATTGATTCAATCCACCCAGGCCAACTGTAGGTATTGACCCTTGATCAAATAATTGATCCAATCCATCCAGGCCAACGGTAGGTATTGACCCTTGATCAAATAATTGATCCAATCCATCCAGGCCAACGGTAGGTATTGACTCTTGATCAAATAATTGATCCAATCTACCCAGGCCAACTGTATGTATTGACCCTTGATCAAATAATTGATCCAATCCATCCAGGCCAACGGTAGGTATTGACCCTTGATCAAATAATTGATCCAATCCATCCAGGCCAACGGTAGGTATTGACTCTTGATCAAATAATTGATCCAATCCACCCAGGCCAACTGTAGGTATTGATCCTTGATCAAATAATTGATCCAATCCATCCAGGTCAAATGTAGGTATTGAACTTTGATCAAATAATTGATTCAATCCACCCAGGCCAACTGTAGGTATTGACCCTTGATCAAATAATTGATCCAATCCACTCAGGCCAACTGTAGGTTTTGACCGTTGATCAAATAACTGATCCAATCCATCCAGGCCAACTGTAGGTATTGATCCTTGATCAAATAACTGATCCAATCCACCCAGGCCAAAGGTAGGTATTGACCCTTGATCAAATAATTGATCAAATCCATCCAGGCCAACTGTAGGTATTGACCCTTGATCAAATAATTGATCCAATCCACCCAGGCCAACTGTAGGTATTGACCCTTGATCAAATAATTGATCCAATCCATCCAGGCCAACGGTAGGTATTGACCCTTGATCAAATAATTGATCCAATCCATCCAGGCCAACTGTAGGTATTGAACCTTGATCAAATAATTGATCCAATCCATCCAGATCAACGGTAGGTATTGACCCTTGATCAAATAATTGATTCAATCCACCCAGATCAACGGTAGGTATTGAACCTTGATCAAATAATTGATCCAATCCATCCAGGCCAACGGTAGGTATTGACCCTTGATCAAATAATTGATCCAATCCATCCAGGCCAACTGTAGGTATTGAACCTTGATCAAATAATTGATCCAATCCACCCAGGCCAAAGGTAGGTATTGACCCTTGATCAAATAATTGATCCAATCCATCCAGGCCAACGGTAGGTATTGGCCCATGTTGAATCTATTTGCATAGTCTTAAATTTAAAATGGCGACCAGAAGAAGTCATCCGGAAATTCGTGATTTTTTTATGTTACTCGTACAATGCATGGCATATTTTTAGTCAAGGTACAGACTTGTTTAAATTGGGGAGAATAATACCATATCTAAACACATTATACTAATTTTGTTCTGTTGGTATAATCTTCAGCTGAGAATACAACTGTTAACTTCAAAATGGTGACCATGTCATCTGAGGCTCATATTTTCATTTTTCTCGTATAATTCAAAGTACTGTGTTTATATGGAGCTAAAAGTAACAATTTCTCAAAGCCAAGCCTGTTCACAAAACATATCGATCTGTCTATCTGTGGGCATAGTTTGACTCTATTCGTATCATCATCAGCTAGAAAAATAATTGAGGGTTCAAGATGGCGGACATATTGAGTCACCCGAACTCTTGCTCAACTTGGTAAATGTTATTCGTCGAATTCAAAGGGATTATTTTAGATCGAAGCAGATATTTGCTAGAACTGAGTTGTTTCACACTATAGCTGGTTATATTTGATCAATTGTTGAGTCAATTGCATAATCCTCGACAGACAACATAATGGTTACAATGCCTACCTTAAATCCTACACTACTCAATTAATTAAGCCTGGATACCCATTCGTAATAATTAGCACTGTGGATATTAATTTATAACCAATTTTTACCCAAAAGAGACCTCAAAATTATCCTAAATCTAGTAATTAACATGTTCTCTATATAAAACCTTAAACCCTTCACTCATACAACGAATGTAACAATTACAACATGAGGCAGCACCTAAAAGGTGCAACAACCCCTCAGCCAGACAGTTTTAGTCAGTGTATATTGGTACACAATGAATGAAAAATGCATAAGTAAAAGCCTGAAAGATTTTGTTGAATGCAGAAGATGCTTTAGCAGTGGCTTGTAAAAGATTAAAATATGATAAATTCAGTGTGGGATGTTGGATGCATTGAAGGATTATAATAAATATTTTGACATAGCGCGTGCGAAAAATATGGTGGAAGAACAGAATATTCTGAACAAAAACAAAAGGCTTCAAGCCATTTTGGCTTTGAACCCTAATAATAATCTAAACAATAATAAAAGTCTTTGATAGCAATAACTGTATGAATCCCTGTGTACCTGTTGATTGTCTGTCTCTTTCCATCTGTGATCAAGCAGAGGATGAGGGTGGGTGGATGGCAATCCAAACAGCCTTGTGATATGAATAATATGTTTCATGGACACCAAATTGTATATCTGTGAGTTTGAAATTGGTGAAAATCTGGTCAATGATTGTCCTAAGATCTGTGGTTGGGGTGTGGATTAAGGGAAAGAGCCCATGCTCTTGGAAGAAGTCGTTTATCTTGGTTGTTTCAGCCGAGTCGATAGCAAAGTCATTGTTGAAGTCTCCAAGTATGACAACATTAGTCGCTGAACAGTGGTTCCTTAGTGATGTAGAAAGTCCGCCCAATCAGAAAAACCAGTTCTGTCATTCATCGTAAGTTTCTTGATGCACTGACGATGTATATCAAATTTTACATCGAGCACTTGAACGGTATCAGAGAGAGATCATTAATGATTTTGCATAAATTAAAGATGGCCGCCTATCCTTCCGGTCATTCAGAGGAACTGATCTTCATTACGAGTGTCTTGATACATCGATGCTGTATACCAAGTTTCATATAGGGTGCACTCCGGAGATTCTTTTATTCGGCATGGAATAGACTATGGGTCCGTTTTTCGGCCACCAGTTGTCGCAAAACCTTCAACCCAAATCACTTATATGTATATATTTTCTGAAAGAGCATGATGAAACTATTATTTTAAGATATAACACTGCTATGTTATAGAAAAATTTAACTCGAACATTCTCCTCCATGCTTGCTTCATTTTTCCTAGAAACCCCTTAAAAATGTCGAAAAATGGTCAAATTCGGCTCAATTTCCAGAAAAATCTGTAAGAGCGATTTCAATTAAACTTCTTACTCACGTTCCCTGGTCCGGTCTCAACTTAAAAAGGCAAAAAAAGGGGTGAAAACCTAACCGTTTTTTGTCAGATTTTCTTCCCGTAAATGAGTCCCGATTTTTAGGCACACCCAAGGGGCATAACTGAGGCAGGACAAACTTTACTCCATGATCCCGATCAGCGTGTAGACGAAGCCAGCACTCGATTTGTACGTACTCGTTTGCAGCGTTGATAATGCTGAACAGGATGGCATTATAGATATAAGCTATTAAGAAGACAAGAAGAATTACGATGTAGCAGAACAAGGGCAGTCTATCGTATTATGAAATTAGAGAGGGGCCATTACTACGAAACTGCGGAGGGCCACCTTAAGGGGAAGGATGTTTTTTGCGAAATTAATTATTCACATGTATCGTAATCTCAGAGTGTTTGCGAGTATGGCGGTATACAACACTTGCCAGTTATACATATTATTTTGGGAAATCCGACCGATAACTTTCCCCCTACCCCATCTTTGTTTTGATCAATTTTGCCAATTCTAGCAGGATTTTCGAGAACAAAACTCAAAATTAACCTATTTCTTCTTAATAATGGTCATCCATTCGGCAATATGAAGGCCGTGGTTACTTTTCCGCTTTCCAATGATAGCAGAAACGCGGGAAAATGCAAATAAGCGATGTAACCAAGTCAAATTATTGGTAATTTTGCACCCAATTTTCTCTTAAAAACATGGGAAATACTTCAGAAACTTGAGAAATAATTTGTAAAACCATAATAATATACATCCATTCCATCCTTTATGGACTGTAAATGGGTTCTCTTGTAAAGAAAATTTACACTGGCAAATTTATATCATTCTGATAGGACCTCGTTCTGCCATAATATCCACCGAAATCTCAGTCCAGGGGGAGATAACTCCTGTATGGAATACAGTATGCAGTAACCTCAATTGTATACTAATGGACACACTGTGGATTATTTTAATCGAACTCCTGGTCTTCTTTCCACCTGCTTCCGAAAATAGAGCTTCAGGTATAACTAGGCAGTCAAAATTAAACAATCTGGCGTAATGATACATCTCCGCTCCGTAGCGGAGTCTACATTAAGATAATGCATAGACTCCACTATTATGCCTTAAAGGGTGCACTCCGGAGATTCTTTTATTCGGCATGGAATAGACTATGGGTCCGTTTTTCGGCCACCATTTGTCGCAAAACCTTCAACCCAAATCACTTATATGTATATATTTTCTGAAAGAGCATGATGAAACTATTATTTTAAGATATAACACTGCTATGTTATAGAAAAATTAAACTCGAACATTCTCCTTCATGCTTGCTTCATTTTTCCTAGAAAATCCCTTAAAAATGTCGAAAAATGGTCAAATTCGGCTCAATTTCCAGAAAAATCTGTAAGAGCGATTTCAATTAAACTTCTTACTGACGTTCCCTGGTCCGGTCTCAACTTAAAAAGGCAAAAAAAAGGGATGTTAACCTAACCGTTTTTTGTCAGATTTTCTTTCCGTAAATGAGTCTCGATTTTTAGGCACACCCAAGGGGCATAACTGAGGCAGGACAAACTTTACTCCATGATCCCGATCAGCGTGTAGACGAAGCCAGCACTCGATTTGTACGTACTCGTTTGCAGCGTTGATAATGCTGAATAGGATGGCATTATAGATATAAGTTATTAAGAAGACAAGAAGAATTATGATGTAGCAGAACAAGGGCAGTCTATCGTATTATGAAATTAGAGAGGGGCCATTACTACGAAACTGCGGAGGCCACCTTAAGGGGCAGGATGTTTTTTACGAAATTAATTATTCACATGTATCGTAATCTCAGAGTGTTTGTGAGTATGGCGGTATACAACACTTGCCAGTTATACATATTATTTTTGGAAATCCGACCGATAATTTTCCCCCTATCGCATCTTTGTTTTAATCAATTTTGCCAATTCTAGCAGGATTTTCGAGAACAAAACTCAAAATTAACCTATTTCTTCTTAATAATGGTCATCCATTCGGCAATATGAAGGCCGTGATTACTTTTCCGCTTTCCAATGATAGCAGAAACGCGGGAAAATGCAAATAAGCGATGTAACCAAGTCAAATTATTGGTAATTTTGCACCCAATTTTCTCTTAAAAACATGGGAAATACTTCAGAAACTTGAGAAATAATTTGTAAAACCATAATAATATACATCCATTCCATCCTTTATGGACTGTAAATGGGTTCTCTTGTAAAGAAAATTTACACTGACAAATTTATATCATTCTGATAAGACCTCGTTCTGCCATAATATCCACCGAAATCTCAGTCCAGGGGGAGATAACTCCTGTATGGAATACAGCATGCAGTAACCTCAATTGTATACTAATGGACACACTGTGGATTATTTTAATCGAACTCCTGGTCTTCTTTCCACCTGCTTCCGAAAATAGC
>JAVTVY010031775.1:0-12328 GCA_036873755.1 Hanleya hanleyi
AAGGCAGCTGGCTCACTTTTGATAGGATAATGCGGACTCTAGACAGATACATAAGTTTACCATGTTTGGTTATTGAAGGCTGCAAATAAGTGCCAAACAGTTTGACTTGACCACCCTTATTGAAAGAATGGATTTGCCCATAACGTGTCGTTTGACCTAAATCATGTAAATGCAGTACGCCAGACTTTTGTTGATGGGGCAGGCATTTGAAATGTTTCAGTGCTGCCCTAATGTGGGACACTTGTTTCAGGATAATAGACAGATCAGTTAAATTCAATGCCAGAAAATGGATGCCTAGTCTAGTAATTTTAAAAATCAACTTCAGTTGTTTTGGTTTGTTTGCACCATGGAGGTAAAAATCTGATCCGATTTTACCTCCATGTTTGCACCATCTCATTAAATTTTAAAAATGTTTTGACAGTATAAAAAAAGTTCAAGTCTTCTTTACGTATCTTTAAATCACAGAATGATCTAGTCAGGTTTATATTGTGGCTAAATCAGTTCGCTGTCTTTGAATTATCCATTTAAACTTTATAAACTACGGTACTATCAAACTTTGGTTTCAGTTTCAACATCGTACAATGCGTACATGCGAACGACATGCCAGTTTCTTTACAACAACAACACGACAAGATCGTTCAACTTTGAGTGAAAACAAATGCCCTATGCGAAGATTACATCGTCTGCTTTATCATAAATACTATTCAGCGATGGTCAGATATTTACCAGTCCATTCCAAGGAGAGTTAGACGTCTTTGGGGGCTTATTCATTCCCACGTGTCAAACTTTCCCAGCTATTTTTTTTTCGCCACACAGCGCAATTCGGAAACCTCCACATACATTTAGTATGATTACAGGCTTTAGGGTTACCGACGGCATGACCCCGATAACAGTTCGGGAAACGGACATGAATAATTAGCGGTCGGCAAACCGAAGTTTAACTGAGCGGTACCCACAGTGACTTGAGTAGCAGGGGGTGTCTTCGTCGATGTTGTTGTTGTTGTGATTATATATATAATAATATAATATTATAGATGGAGATCTAGTAGAGGAGGGGTATGTAGATCGATTTAGGGCGTATATAAAGCATTTTTATGACATCTACTGTCATTGTGGTGTATGAAAAGGTGGGAAATAAATATATTCTTGCAAAAAAAATTATATATATAATCACAACAACAACAACATCGACGAAGACACCCCCTGCTACTCAAGTCACTGTGGCGGTACCGAATCACACGGAAATGACTGAAGATGCCGACCTATTTTTTCTGGTATTCCCCATTTCCCGATTGTTTGTCCGCAGTATCTTTCGATTATAAATTAAGAAATTACGAAGTATTGGCCTTTGGAGACTTCAGTTTTTTCCCAAAATTTCAGTTTTTCCCTTCTAAAACACTCAGACTTCAGTTTTTTGGTGGCAAAATTGAGTTTTTACGGGAGTTTTGACACCGAATACCGATGTCAAAACACGACGTGTATGAAACCCTGGATAGCCAGAGTAATCGCAGGATCTCCCCTCCCCTCTCTAATTTGAACAGAGTATATAACGCCATTTGGAGACTAAGAACTATTTTCGATCGGAAAGTCGACAACCATCGTCAGGATATATATGGGATCCGGTCGAGTGACCGGGGGACAGGGAAACTTCCATATCTGAATTTATCTGTTATATTTATATAGACATTAGCCGTGTTTGATGTGACAGAAGACGGAAAAATTGTCCTGAAGTACGTGCCAACAAACCGAACCAAGTACTTTGTGAAGTTTTTGCAGAGCGAAAATGGAGACCGGAACATGTAAGTTTTCGCGTTATATATCATTCCGATCAGATAAGATATAACAAATACCATGAAAGGTATTCAAGAAATTGTGAATATTATTCTTGATAATCTAACCAGTTGCGAACATAAGATTACAAAGATACGGTTCTGGGGGGCAATTGATATAAGGGGTTCCCAATTTCATGTTTTCAAATCCCGATGAATGCTAGTTTCATCGTAATAGATATTTCCTGAAATACACATACTACTTCGTAATATTTGAACGTTCTTGCCAATTCAAGCTCAAAGCTGAAGTATGGGCCTTCACAAATTCAACAATAAGGGTCAAGTGAAACGGGCGACACAATAAGCTAGGTTGTGGCATGAAACGTCAGAAACGTCTTTTCCCCCAAAGAGAACCATCAAGATATAAATCTAGGTTGTTCAATTTTATAGAACAAATAAACCAATATTAATACTTCAATTCAGTTTTGGAGTCCTGTGACCTTGACCGTTGATCTAATTACCCCAAAACCAATATTACGAAAGCTATTCCCCGTCATGTTTTCATTCAAGATTTGGAATGAATTGAATCAATATTTTTTTTAAATTATCATGCTAAGGGAAAACACAGACAAACGGACAGACAACGATTTATATATTCCCCGATTGAGGTACAGGCGGGGGATAATAACACGCTTGTTGAATAATGATGTCCATCATAATAGCCGTTCCTATTGTTATTTAAGAATCCTGCACATGTAATGGACTCTCTGTTTAATGTCTTCATAAACATATCCTCTTCTCCTTTATCATAGCCCTCTCATTGATTATGTTAGACTATTTAATGAACTTTTCGTGTTATCTATTCGTAGAACGTATACTCTCGAAGTTACCTTCATCGACGAAACACATCTCGATGATAAAGGTATGTCTTTGCATTCGTTTCTTTTACCCTTTGTTTAACTACTTTCAAGTATATACGTTTCATTTCTGAGTAATATTATTCACGTTTACTGTGGGAGGATTTCTTTCTTTGTGCCGGTAAAAATAAAGGACCTCTATGGTTTAGTGACATTTTGGTCCCACGAGATGTGGTGTTCAGTGCCGAAATGAAATAACAGGTACGAAAGAAATTTAAAGTATATTATATTGTCGTGTGGTCTTATTATTTGCTAGTCCCTGAGTGTTATGGTATTGTAATAGCAACATCTTGAAGTAGTGGTTTCACCTCGAAACAGAAGATTTTGCACAAATCCAGTACTTCAACATCTTATTATTCATAAACCCTGAGACCCATAACCTAGAAAATTCTCAGACCACACAACAAGACAATATACTCTAAGGTTACTGTAAACTTTCTTCTCTACATATTCCAGTTTGGTACCGTACTTCAAACTGCACTGCATGGGGCTTAACCCTCACTAAACCGTGCCAGGTCCTGATTTAGTTTCAATCAAACTCCTGCAAAATTAGCTCTTTCTCAGCGTTGACATAATGAAGTTCCAACCTCTGACTGATCATGAAGGTTGATTGAATAATAATGTATTCATGGTTGATCAGTTGTGCTCCGTGGGCTACTTTGGTATGATTGGGGCAAATATTTTCCTTGTAACCAGAATTTAACCACCCCTTTTCTCAATGAACCTCAAGAAAGTCTGTGATTGGTTGAACTTTCTTTCCAAAATTTTCCTCATAATCCAATGAAAATACCGGATTCTATTTTGAAAATTTGAATCGACCAATAAGGTTATTTAGAACTGTAAGCTATCCCAGGATGCACTGTTCTTTCGATAAAACTCTTTCGTATTAAATCTTCTTAAACATGATGTTGTTCTACTTTCAGGAATTGCCGCCATAACAGCAATTTGCCTGGTGATATTGCTGATTATAATATTGATTATATCGATGGCATTTCCATGGCATGTTAAAAACATTCCTACAAATATCTGATTGCGCTATATTCAAGGAATATCACATAAGTTTAAAATATATATGTTATATCCTTTTTCATCTTTCTCTGGTTTAGAATCTTAACCAGAAAGACCATTGTTGAAATGTTTTGAAGAACACCTGAATGTACCTCGCTCAAGTCTTGAGGGAAACTGTTTCACCCAACTTGAGAGAACATCGCTGTTCTTGAATGAAATCATTTTTCGCTCTGCACTTTGTGTAAGATATTTTAACGTAAGCTTGAGGGTTTTACCTCAAGTTGAGTAAACTGAATTTCACTCAGCCTTTGAATTCTCAAATTTCATCCATTTGAAATAAATCAGTGTTCCTTTTCAACTTAACGTCTAATTGTTTTTCATCTTATCACTATCTTCATTTTCATGGTATAATTTTGTTCTGCAGCCGCCACAAAAAGGAGAAAGAAACTAGAAACGGGGTAATTTTAGAGAACGGAGAGAACGGATCCTCGGGCGCCGATTCTGATCAGACGGCGTCTACTGGATTTAATTGCTTCAAGCCGGTAGCAAATTATGTAAGTATGATTAAAATTTCCTGTTTTTAGGATTAATTGTGCTATAATTTCTTGGGGGAAGACATTGTAAATTCCACGACAATTTTAAGAAGATTGTGAGCGAATTGTAACTGTTTGGCTATCAGTATGCTCGAATAAAGTATCTGTATTGGCTAGAGTTTTTTGCGTTTATTCTAGCTTGTCCTAGGCTAGGCTTGCATTTTTTTTAACCATGTCATTGATTTCTAGATACGACATTCAATATTCAGCCGTCGTCCACAAAGAATTTCCGTGTCAACGAAGAAAGAGCTTTTTTTCGAATGACAGATATCCTCAAATATGTAAGAAATAGAAAGAATGAATACAGAATTTGGCAAGAAGACATCAGGGTGTTCATTGCATAAAATCCTTATCACGCACTATTATTCCTCATCCAAATGAAGAGTACGATATAGTGAGGTTCACCATGATCTTCAAATGAACTGCCATGATCTTCAAATGAACTGCCACAATCAAATTATGACTACGCTTTGATTGTGACTGTTCATTTGAAGATCATGATGAACCTAAGTCTTACACGCTGACAGCAATGCTAGCCCCGAGTGTTCCTCCGCAGTAGAACAACTTACCCCATATTTGGTCGCCAGTCACTTTGTGAACGTCGACTAGACTTATCTGAACGCCAACCAGACTTCTGTGCACATCAACCAGACTTGTATGTAAAAAGTTCAGGCGTCTGCGCGATAACCTGACTTCTTCGTGATTAGTAGACTTGTCTGTGCAATACCCAGACATCTGCGCTATGACCATACATATATGCTGATTTAAAAAAAAAAGAAACATAACGCACAATTCAAAAAAGATGGTGTGCAACATTATGCAACGCATTAGCATTTATTCCAATGTTACTGCTGAGCGCAAATGTTAAAACTTCGTTTTGTTTGCAGTCTGTATTTATACTTGAAATAATGTCTCAAGGGGGTGTCTCAAGCAAGTTTAAAGAGTATTAAATGAAGATATGTGTTATAATACTCGTATTTGTTTTGTTTTACAGAAATATAACAACCACGAGTCGGAATTATGACAGCCAGAGGCGGTACAGTCCGAAATACACCTCAGCTTGGGCAGTCTGCCCGGAAGCTTTAGCATGTAAATCGTAATTTTGGCAATAAAAATCCAGAATTTAGCATAAGATCTGCTACGATTTCATGTTAGGTGTATGAAGGCTGTGTCGCCACCACAGGAGATATCGTGCGTGTAATTATTTACTGCTATACGCGTACAATATTTCAATTTCACTCGCTCCGAGTTCTGTGCTATGTATATAGTGTATAGGCGTGAACAGGTGTCAAATTGTCTGCTAATAGTTCTTTTAATCTATATGTAAAATCAAGCTTGTGATATGGTATGCCAAATGTTTAGCACATTCAAATGTATATTTTTGTAAGTTTTGTGTTGGTTGGTTCTGATGATTTTAGAAGACATCATATAGTGTACAAATATTTAATCTCGCGGGATATCACCGAGTCTGCAGGCAGATTATTGTAATGTCTCTCCATTATAATGGAATATTTGCACGAATAATTTAATTATCGTCTTCTATGAAGCTTTGTATATAAATTGTAGTTTTCATTTCATTTATATGTAAAAAGAAGTCCAACATTGTCTCACATATGAAGTGTGCATATTATATCGATAACAACATTTACAAGATTAGCATAATTGCGAGATATATATTATTCATTCTATATGTGCTACTATATCATTTTCCACTCTGTAATATGATGTATAGATAATATTAGAATTCTAGTTAAGAGATATATATGTATATATATATATAAACATACATGTACATATGATTATTTTCCATTCATCATTTTATTTGGGAAAGACTAGATAATACTGTATTTATCAATGTATTATTGCCGGCAAGTCTTCCTGCTTCACGAGACGGTGAAACCATTTCTCATGCTGTTGTGGAAATGTGTGACCGGCATGCTTCATTTTAAGAAACATGTACATTCACAAATGACAAATTGTGCGTTGGTGAGCGGTTTCTTCCATTGATAATCTCATATTAGTGTTCAATGTGATATTAGTAGTAGTGAAAGAATAAAAACCTACTCACTGCCTCAGCGGTCCTTAGCGGCCAAAACAGGGGGAAACAGATCCGTAAGTAGGCCAATGCGCGGGAATTTACTCTTTTACTACTGGTGATCCTCCATAAGCAAAGTTGCACCTACTGACAAAGTTGCACCTCATGCGAATCAAATATTAGTCAAAGTAATATATGGCTCCCTAGGAGAAGATTACTTTGACTCGCAATGAAATTTCCACCAAGTGAGTTGAATTAGTTTGTAAGGCCTTCCCACTGGTGAATTGCATGTGAATCACACCTCATTTACGCATGTGGGATATCACATATGTGATGTATTTAATTCAAATGTCCCCACAAATCATTCACGTGAGGTACACTTTTACCTGTGTATCCTTTGTCATCGCTTTACATGTATGCAAGGGCGTAAGATCATACCAAGATACCAAGGTATTGAAATGCCACTATACTCGTCCAAAGCACTTCGGCAGATATGTCTACCACCATAGACCTCAACCATTTAATCTTGTAAGTATAATCTTGTTTATGTGTTTTTAATGCTTCACATCGTTAGAAGTCATAATCGTGCAATGGTAAGATTTTAACTGTTTGTTTTTTTGGTTCTTAGAACTCTCTTCCCCAGCTCAGAGTAGTATGCCATCCATTAGTTTATAATCATGGTAGAGTTCTCTCCCTTTTTTCTTGTGAAATACTTAAACTCGGAGTAGATTACTGATTGACAAATATGGTATTAACACGTTTTCTAGGTGCTACTTAATTATAAATAATCGCAAAGCGAGTACTGTAAATATATTGATCAAAATTGCTCCAATTAAACGTTTAATTTATTTGCATCCATAGATGCATGCTTATTATGAAATGGAAAATGTAGATAACTATCAAGATGTGCCATATACGATTATTTCATTCATGATAACTGTATTTATTTTAAACTATGAATTTGCCATTTACTTGTCATTTATTCCTTATCATATGTATCACTTCCTCATATATATTTATCACTTGCTCATACCGTACACCATCCAATTATATCAAAGCCGTTTGTGATATGCTATGAGAATAAATGGTTAAGGGTTACTTTCTTGCCAAGGTAGTGATTACTCTTGTTCGTTTGAATGTAATTGTAATTGTTTTGTTTTTTTCAGTTTTCCATTCCAATGGCATAACTTGTATAAGCTTCAATTTCTTCAATAAAGAATATTTTACGCATAAATTTGTCTGGGATTTAATCTATCCTTCCAGGCAATCCAGCTAGACGTGAACAGATTAAACCCATATTGTGAGATGCTAATACCTTGATTCCGCTTAAGGGGCCGTGCGGATACTACATGGTCCACATAAACAGCTGCAATAAAAGCGCGGCTCAGATACTAAAGCTACGTCCGAGAATCCATCGTATTCTCGAGTCTGAGCGTGAGGTGCCAATGGAAGCTCTCCTGTGAAGTCATATGGTTGCTCTTTAGTTGCCAGGCGTCAATTTTTTCCGCCTCTCGCATATTGCTCCAATTTATTACCTGTGTATGGTAGGATTCTGCTGGTGGATTGTTGGTCCCTGAGGCCCGTCCTCTGTACATGTCACTCGACAAATATATATAGGTTTGCGGTTTTGGTGGGACATTTAAGCCGTACGACGTCGGGCATTACAGGTTAGTTTTTCTGGGTATTCTTGCATTTACTAGCTTTACCACATGTTCGGGCGTTTAACCCATCAGACGTCCTCGTTACTCACCCATTTACATCAGATGAGTTATTTGTTTGAGATGATCTGTCATCACAGCTCCCGAGTTAGAGTACCCATGGTTAGATACTTCATGGTCTCCACATGAACATCTGCAATAAAAGCGCGGCTGTGATACCAAGGCTACATCCGAGAATGCTCGGGTCTGAATGTGAGGTGCCGAGGGAAGCTTCCTGTAGCCAGACGTCGTCTACATCTCGCATATCTCTCCAACTGAAGTCACCGGGAACTAAGCTGAATACAGAGAACAGCCTTGACAATTCTCCTGTATCCAAAGTATGTGTGTCAGATTCGGCAGTCAATATTCCGCCGTCGTTCATAAAAAAATCCCACGAAAGACCTCTTTCATACGACAATAAAGCATCAATTCCAAACATACGATACACAAAATGAATTCAAAATGAAAAAGAAAATAAGATTGTTTTCAACACTATAGAAGCGGGCAGCAGTTTTCAATAATGACAGCAAGACAATTCTTATCATCCGACAAGTAATATGTTATCCACTCGAAAGGATATGTGACGTTCATATGGGAAAATCTTCTTTTTATGTGACGGTAAATAAGTCGATTTTGAAGACTACCAGCTGAAATATCAACGTCAAAAAAATTGCGATGTTCAATTGCAAAAGAATAGAGATATGATTCATCAAAATGTGCTCCCTAGCTGAATCTGATATTTTTAGGCATTTGAAAGGAGGCTTTTCTCTTGTAACAAAAATACATGTATGACACCGCAAACCCAAACAATTTCTGGTTCTTACAAATAATCAAATCTTCTAATATATTGTGAGGGAATATAACACGGATGCTAAAAATGAACTAATTCATCCAGAGTGGGAATATTAATGAACTAAGGCGTCCCAACTGTCGACATCCCAAGGTCCACAGGATGTTTTGAATATTGCCATGATTACGGTGTTCTGTATCTTAAAACAGCTTTCATGATAGCAGCATATCGACACATTGAATAGCATTATTACAAGAAATCTAGACCGGAAAGAGATACCTAAATGCTATAATCGTCTTAAGTTAAAGAAACGGGAAAGGAAATGCTAGTAAATTTGGAGTGCTTTCACTGAACTCCAATGTGCAATTTTCACATAGATAACTACCTATTTCTGGATAGCAATATTCTAGAACGACCTGTCTACGGCGTATACATATTCCGTTTGGTAGCATTGCTAGATCATCTGCAGATTGAAATTTTAATCAAAGCCACAGAACATTAATGCAGGAACTTGTCAAACAGAGCTAAACCACTAAATATCGTACACTGACGGCAAAATACGATCGTAGCATGCGAGCTCTCTGGTGCTAAGTATCGTAACTTGTGTTTACTTCCGCTTAACCCAGGGCAAAGGGCCGTTTGAATAGCGTGCGTTTACATCCCCATAGTATTCAAATGAACAGTCACAATCAAATCGTGACTGAGATACATACTCTGGAATACGACTTGGAATTTCATTCAGATAAAGAATAATGATCAGTAATTAGTGTTTATGTAAAGAACATCATCTCGTCTTGACGGCATCATTGAAAACTGTTGACCGATTCTCTCTTGTAGGAAACCATCTTGTGTTTTTTAATATTTTTATCTCAGACTTGTAATTTACTGAACGTCAATCTGGCATTACGATGTGGCACTACGCCGTCTATTCAACATGCTCAGGTGAATGTTTGCTGGAGAAATAGAACGGCGTAATCTGACAGGAAATAATGTTACGCCACACGTTGATATTGTGACTGCATTGTAGCCAAAGACATACGAAGAACTACGAGTAATTCTTGGATGTTCGAGAGGAAAACGAAGGGTTAGTCTGTATGACTATAAACAGGGTAGAACCTTAAGGGATTTCGTTATATTTCACAGGCAATCAAATTGATGGTAAAGCCACTTAAATATCAGTCTCATATTAAAGTATTACTTGAAAAAAAGACAAATCCCCCAAAAATTATATTTTGACCATGTTTTTTATATAAATCATTTCGTCTCAATGAGCAAGTCTAAAATGACATTTTAAGGTTCAGTAATCAATATGCAGTCGAAAGGCTATGTTAAAAAAATGGCATGGTGAACATTCTATTTCTTTGCTTATAGTTTGCCGCATGTATTAATGGTTGTAATTATCCACAAAATATAGGCCCTTCACTATGCCGATTTCAGACCACAAAGATAGTTGTCAAAATCTAAATTGTACGTAGGCTAAAAATCATGTGTAAATTTGAGTTTTTTCGTCAGATAGGTGGAGTTTTAGCTGTTGGTGAGAGTTTTGATTGATATATATATATGATCAGTTTGCTTATTTTTCTATAAAGGTCTGTTTTGTGAGATATATCGGGTGACTGGCGGTAAACGAAATGAAACCAAACGATTTAAATAATGATTGTTATTATTCACGAGCTTTCGCAGACAGTGGATATCTGCTTCTCCAGGTGATGTGAAGTGGAATAATATATGCATGTACTGTCAGAGGGAAGACGTACCTAAAATATTTGGGTCAAAATGACCCCAATTTTCAGGTCCGAAAGGCATTAACCCAAAATCTTTGAGTCCGGTGTGTCTAAACCCAGTCCTTATGAGAGTGCGTATTTATACAGAGTTGTCCATATACACGGTGAAGCCTTTTCAGGCCGGCAGAAAGCAGTAATCGAGCAGAGAAGGTCAATAATGCAATTTGAATATAAACTGTAAAATAAACATAGATTGCTACACATTTTGATAACGTCAATATGTGGTTTTGTGGACCTGAGAATACAATATTCACCGACGGCCAATTTAACGAGAATGATACGTCAGTGTCATATAATAAAACAATTATAGTCTTTTGATATCGGTAAATATGTGGTTTTGTGGACCTGAGAAAATTCGCCGAGGCCAAAGGTCGTTAAATTGGCGAAAGCAGTTAGAATATAGCATAAAGTAGGCATTCGCGTTGCTCCCGACGATCTCGTACCTGCTGTCAACCAAAGTGCAAACCGACGGCCAATCCAACGACTAATTTCATTGGCTGAGAAGGCGCATACGTCACGTGGAATCAATATCACTTTTATGAACCCGCTTCGGAGTCAAGATGGAAAATTATCGACAGCCACGTGACGGCGAATGGTCCAATGGAGAAAGAGCAACACGCACAGTCATATAATAAAATTGAATAGAACAAGCTCAGGGCTGGCATGTCTTTGTCAAGTAATGTAATTTTGAGATTATTATTGTGATGGTGTATCTATATCACAGTCTGGCTTTTCTTGGATCTGTGCGCGTGCACTCATTAATGACGTAACTTCAAGTATGATCCCTAGCACCGGCTTAAGCAGGGTTAGATATATAATTGGTATAACTACACGACGAACCACCCAGTTCTGCAGTCACAATACGGCATCTTCCACACGATGTGTTTGTTTGACTCCCTTCTACCCAGAGGGTGATTGTTTGAGAGGCTTTTGCCCAATCTGAGACGATTTAATCGGACTTTGTTACTGATTTGATGGTCGGAAGGTGAAGACATGTGAACAGATTTCAGGTATGTGACTATGGCATTTCCTTCCTGTTTCCTGTCGATTCCACTGATGTTTCCATCGATTTGTCTGACCATATTCAATTTGATGAACTGTTCAGTTGCTGAAGAAAACGGGATCAAGAAGCGACTTTGTAGCTTCAGCAGCGGGTCTTGCAGATTTGAGTTCATATCAGATTAGCTTGATATCAAATTAGGCGGGTATCCATCATAGACCAATGCTGCATCCAAGATGGCCTTTCTTATTTAACGACAACTCATTTATGGGGTGTTGAATGTTTGTTACTTTGGAGTTACCTATCATCATAATTACTGATTGGCAACTCGTGTGAATTAGAATTGCTATCCCACATGTAGTAGATCTGCGGCTCCAGAATCGCAAGCGGTAGTCCAGTACCAATTAATAGCTTCTAACTCTGCATCGAAACTTATCGAGATTAGTGATGCTAATTTGTTGATGATGATGGAGTGGTGGTCTAACCAATGAGCGTACTTCGCCGCAGAGGTTTCGCAGGGATCCAGTTGAAAACACGGGAATAGTAAATGGTTGAAAAATGACTTTCCTTGCCATTTCTCTCTTGTTCGGTTCGGTTTTTGCTACAACATCACTCAGTCCAGTTTTCTAAATGGCACTTGTTTATATTCGCACAATGCCTTCATAGTCAGATGGTAAATTCGACGTAGCATATCGGTAGCTCATAAAGTGTGCAGTTATATATGCAATGTAGCGC